>JAXIVJ010008526.1:2500-55199 GCA_036785665.1 Chirona hameri
TGACCTACTCTAGCTCAGCTGATAGCGCTTGCCGAGCTTAGATTTTATGCTCGTATTCAGGACGTCAAGATCTATACGTGTGCAAAATTTAAGCAAATCAAAGGGGTCCGCCCTAAATGACCTTGACCTTTGGACCCACTATAACTTCCTTTTAAGGGCTTGCCGAGCTTAGTTTTTGACCTTTTCGTAATGACACGAGCACATTCTATCATTGCGGAGATTTTCAAGCGTTTCTGAGGGGCCACCCAGCCGAATATCGATCGAATATCGATCTCGGATTTGAATTTGTTGCCAACTTTATAGACGCAAACAAAACATTTTACTTGTCGTAGGTAGGAAGTCTTGGTTTAGTTTTTATGGTAGCACTTAGCACGCCAGATATCTGCCATTTTACTGTTATGATGGAGCAGGAAGCCCCCCCCCCCCCCCCCCCGGAGCTGGGGTTCCAGCGGGCGGATCCTAACCGTCCGGTATCAGCTGAGTCATACTATTAATTACCCGACAGAGCGTGGGACAGAGCTGCCCAGCCTGCCAGCAGCAGCAGTCACGCCACACTGCCACACTGCCCAGCCTGCCAGCAGCAGCAGTCACGCCACACTGCCACACTGCCCAGCCTGCCAGCAGCAGCAGTCACGCCACACTGCCACACTGCCCAGCCTGCCAGCAGCAGCAGTCACGCCACACTGCCCAGCCTGCCAGCAGCAGCTGTCACGCCACACTGCCACACTGCCCAGCCTGCCAGCAGCAGCAGTCACGCCACACTGCCATTATGCCGGAGCAGGGCTGTGGCTTTTCAGCGCTGCTCCGAGTGCTCACCGCCAGCTTCACTGGGCGGCCGGCTGCGGGCCTGTTATAATTCGGCTGCGGAGACCACCGACCGAAGCCGGCCGGCTCACTCTGCCCTCCGTCAGCTCCGCTCAGCGCTGATGGACCCGTCAGCTCCGCTCAGCACTGATGGACCCGTCAGCTCCGCTCAGCGCTGATGGACCCGTCAGCTCCGCTCAGCGCTGATGGACCCGTCAGTTCCGCTCAGCGTTGATGGACCCGTCAGCTCCGCTCAGCGCTGATGGACCCGTCAGCTCCGCTCAGCGCTGATGGACCCGTCAGCTCCGCTCAGCGCTGATGGACCCGTCAGCTCCGCTCAGCGCTGATGGACCCGTCAGCTCCGCTCAGCGCTGATGGACCCGTCAGCTCCGCTCAGCGCTGATGGACCCGTCAGCTCCGCTCAGCGCTGATGGACCCGTCAGCTCCGCTCAGCGCTGATGGACCCGTCAGCTCCGCTCAGCGCTGACGGGCCCAGTCTCGTCGCTGGGCTGTTTTCACAGGCCGCCCTACCTGTATCCAATAGCTGCCATACACCCCGCTCCTGACTTCTGGGTGCCGGCGCCGGTCCGCAGCCCACGTCACCCTGCCGACCACGCCTCATCAGCAGATGATTGACGCACAGGAACGTCGGTCCGGCTGCCACGGGAACAGCTGAGGGCGGAGTCGGCTGCGCGTGACTGCCTCCATAGTTGCACAGTCTGGCCCCGCCTGTCGTGTCGCCCCCTAGCCGCGCACATTATTTCCGGCTGCAGCCGGGCGGCTGCTGCTGCTTCGCCACTGCACTGCTGGCATGATCAACGGCACGGCTGCAGCGCGCATTCATGGTCAGCGCTGTGTTGCTGAGCGTAGTGGACGGTAGTGGTGCCAATCGGTTACCGAAATTTTGGTAACCAAAAATAAAATGGTGTGACCGATTTGGTAATCGGTCGGTCAGAGGCCTGTTCACGGGGTCTGCGGCCGCCGCGGCTCCCGCGGCCAAAAGGGAGGGGCTTAATTGTCAGCCAATCACGAAAGAGCAGATCCGGGAGGAGAGACTCTACACTCTGCGGCTCCTGTGGTTGCTCGGGAGCAGCCGCAAAAGAACTTCGACATAAATGGCGCGCGTCCGACAAAGGTTGCGCACTGTTTTGTTGATATCGCAGCTCACTGGCGGTTGTTTGACCAAAAATGACAACTCGTAGTGACTCGTAGATATTCATGTAGTTTAATGTTTTTGAAAAACATTGAGGGTTTTCATGAAATTGCCTATTCATGGCGAACGCTACACGCGCCATTTATTGGACGCCATCAGCGGCCGCAAAAGTGTTCAAATTAAGCTCCGCCTCCTGGCCGCGTTAGTACATCAATTAACACACCTGTTAGTACATCAATTGCGCACACTTTTATAAAAAAATAACCTCGGGTCATCTCAGGTCAGGTCACCAGACCAGGTCAAGTGACCCCACCAGACCCCACCTCCAGAAATGTTTGCATTGTGCCAAAGCCAGAGTTTCTCACCGATCAGTTTGAAACTTACAAGATGTCATGAAGGCATCAGTACTTACAATTCGTATATCTCGGAATTTTGATATCGGTGACCTAAGGTCAGGTCAATTTCGTAACCTCCCCATAAATAAGTCAATGGGGAAATATACAAATGCTTCCTATTTCAAGGATATGCATGATATTAGTCCAATTACTTCTGGATCATGTTATGGGATATTCTTGATGATCCAAGTGTAAGTTTTGTTCAGCAACCCCTATGGGGTCATTCGAGGTCATGCGAGGTCACCATCACGTTTTTGTCAATAACTCCCGACATAAGGAAGATAGAGAAGTACAACAGACAGCAATGTGTTTGTCTCGTCGAGACACGTCCTCCCATATGCAACATGCCCTACTTGGGTCACCACTTGAACTTGACCTGAGGTCAGACTTTTTAGCTGACTTATCAAGATCACCATGTATATCATTCGAAGCGCCTTGACGAGATAAACACAATGACGTAAATCGTTTTCAGTTATCTTTATTAAGTAAAAAGTGAATAGCGAAAAACTATTTTGCAAAAAAAAAAAAAGGTGACCTCCGGAACCTCAAATATTGACCTAAGATCAATTTTGAGGACACCTTGTCGATTGAAATTTCACTGGCTGGCGTTTGATTTTCCGTTTGTGTTTCTAACTAGCATAGTTGCCGAGATATATGGGAATTTCTGGAGCGATGTCCTAAAACAGGAAAAAACTGGAACATTTGACTTTTGATGACCTCTGGTGACCTAAATTTTGACCTGACCTAAAACAATACTAAATACTTCCGATATAACTTGTATCAAGCTATTAAATGACGTTTTCCGCTTGTCGCTACGTAGCGTAGTTTTCGAGATCTCACGAGGGGGGGGGGGCGGAAATCAACTCCCCTGCAGTTCGTGTTCGGCGCAAAGCCCCTGCAGTGCGCGGGTTAAACAAAGCTATTTTCGTCATTGTCTACACAAATAAGTATACAATTTGTTAAACCAATGACACAGTTGTCGCCGACACCGCGGCCGACACGTATGTCGGATTTTGTCGAAATTTTGATACGATGGTGCGCCTCCGCCACCGGACCAGCTTGGCAAATTTGACGCACTTAGCTGGAACGGTTGTCGAGTTCTTAGCCGATTTGTGTATGACCGTTAAGCCCAGGCTACACTATGCGTGATTTCCTGAAAATCACGTGCGTGTTATCCGTGTTGTACTGATTTGCGTGACTGAACAAGTTCAGCTGATAGTAAATGCATTGGATGAGCTACACTGGCGCATCACGCGGATCCCGGATGAAACGTCAAGGATATTCCGCAGACACGTCACGGACGGAACGATGAAAAGTTCAAAATTCTGAACTTGTTGTCGTGTTTTCCGAGATTGCGAGTTGCAGGGTTTTTATAATTTTGCTTGATTTCGCGTATTGTTGTCTATACTAGACCTAAACTTGATTTATTTGTGCTGAGTATCGTGGCGGAAGATGAATGAAGAAGCGTTTGAGCAAATTGCGAGTGTTGGAACTTGTGTTGAAGCTGGTAGATATGTATGCAGTGGTTTATCGATTAAAAAAATGCAGTGGTTTATCCATTTCTTTGCGTGATTTGCTTGACCGGCAGATCCCGGACGTCAAGGAAGTTCTGCAAACACGGAGAACACGCGCGTGATTTCCTTGACAAATCACGCATAGTGTAGCCTGGGCTTTACTTTATTTGATTTCCACGTACCACGCACGCACGGGCGGACAGACATCTTATAATTAATAATAAGGGATATAAATGGATAGATAGATAGATAGATAGATAGATAGATAGATAGATAGATAGATAGATAGATAGATAGATAGATAGATAGATAGATAGATAGATAGATAGATAGATAGATAGATAGATAGATAGATAGATAGATAGATAGATAGATAGATAGATAGATAGATAGATAGATATATAGATAGATAGATAGATAGATAGATAGATAGATAGATAGATAGATAGATAGATAGATAGATAGATAGATAGATAGATAGATAGATAGATAGATAGATAGATAGATAGATAGATAGATAGATAGATAGATAGATAGATAGATAGATAGATAGATAGATAGATAGATAGATAGATAGATAGATAGATAGATAGATAGATAGATAGATAGATAGATAGATATATATATATAGATATATAGATATATAGATATATAGATATATAGATATATAGATATATAGATATATAGATATATAGATATAGATATATATATATATATATATATATATATATATATATATATATATATATATATACATATACATATACATATACATATACATATACATATACATATACATATACATATACATATACATATACATATACATATACATATACATATGCATATACATATACATATACATATACATATACATATACATATACATATACATATACATATACATATATATATATATATATATATATATATATATATATATATATATATATATATATATATATATATATATATAAAGATAGAGAAGTGCGAATGACACCACTGTGTTTGTATCGTCGAGACGCGTCGCCCCATATGCAACATGACCGACCTGGATCACCAAATGACCATGACCTGAGATCAAATTGTTTAGTTGACCTAACCAGGTTACTGCTAATATGTTCGAAGCGCCTGGATGAGGTAAACACGCTGGTGTTAAAATTATTTATATATGTTTAACCGATACAAAGTTATTCACAAACAACTTTTTGGGAAACAAAATGCCCTCGTGACCTTTGGTGACCTCTTGAGCCTAAACTATTGACCTGAGCTAAAACTTGAGGACACCAAGTGGGTTTGAATTTTTGCAAGAGCTTTCGATTGTTTTCTTTCCGTTTGTTCCTAGCTATCATAGTTTCCGAGATATTTGGGGGTGTTCGAAGCGAAAACTGGAAAATCTGACCTTTGATAACCTCTGGTGACCTCAATATTGACCTGAGCAACAATATACCCAAATAATTTCGAATGTCCTTGTCGAGAGCTTTCGAACGTGTTTCCAGCGTCTTTCTAGCCCTTTTAGTTTTCGAGTTAGAGGAGGGGGGGGGGGGGGGGTCATTTTCACACCCCACCGGCCACCATGGCGAAATTGTCTCAGAAGCCCACCGGGGCAAGGGTTACAGGTCAGGGAAAAAACAATCCGCCGGCCTACATGCTTGTAAACTGTTTCAGCACAGAATCATTGCTGCGGCGATACTGGCGAGAGTTCCGCGTTTCCGTGCTGTGGTCGCTAGATCCTGCTTCGGACGCAGCTACTTCTTCGTGTTCGGGCCACGGGAACTCCGGTCAGCAGCAGATAAAATTATACAGACGAAGAACTGAGCAGAGGGGCGACTGGCAAGGGTGCCCTCACAACTCCATTGTAACCGGAGAGAACCCTCTCAAATCCCAGAAGTAATCCGAGAGGCCTTAGGAAATTAGTAACAGACAAGCGGTCCCCGCTTGCCTCGCTGCGCGAAGAGGCGACGCCGTTGGCGTCGGTGGTGCCGTTAACTTATTTGGGGTTACACTGAATCGTTGGAAAATTGCATTTATCACCCCTTGATCCGTCAAACGGGAGTGAGTTTCAAGCGCAACATGTTCTTCGATAATATATATAATAATATATTTGGTGGCAAGCTTTGCCGACCCGAATTACGCTGACCAAAACAGGTATTACAGCGTTGTATTTATTTGGCGGCCCCGCTCAGCCTGAGGTCCCTGGAACCAATAGCATCGAGCTAATGCTAAAAGCTTTTTCAAGCGCCGGCTATTTGGATTGGATTTATCATTGCGAGAGAAGGAAAACATGCCCTGGCGCGTGCTGTGACCGACAGACATCGGAGCGATTTGATGTTTTGCCGTGGATCGTCACAAAGCTTGAAACTCTCGTGTGCAAATTTCACCGTCATCGGTGCTGCCGTCTGGGCTGTGCGTGTGGCTAAAGAAATGAGGACACATACACAAACGACAGACAGACAGACAGACGTACAGCTAGAAAATTAGTGATATAGAAGAGAAAATACTCAGTTATTGAAATATGTCACTAACGGGCGGCGTTACTAACGGCAATGAAAGGGAGATAATCATCTTTTTCCACAAAAATGGAGTTAGCACCTGATATCGATAGACGAGGCCAAAATATGATGTAAATTCATCACATTTTGCAGATAAACACTCCTACCGAAAGATATTGTCAGTTTCCTACTGATAACCGATCCACGCTTATATCGGTCGGTACTCAGCAAGTACTCGATAACGAATTCAGCAAATTAGCCTCCCTACGCATTGTTATTTATCATGAAGGTATGGAATATGTTTCCTGCACTCTATCTTTTGCGAATATGTGCCATTTTGTATGAACAGTCAATAATCATTTGAAAACAAGTGCATTGGAATCGGCAGTTTAGCTTCAGATTGATGCAAAAGCGCGCTTGTGTTGTTGCGCTTGCGCTTTCTTGCGCTGATGTTGCGCTTCCCAATAGTGGAGGGAAAATACTGATCATTAATTTTCCCACATTTTCAACTTTGAATTAGTGAATAATTTTATTTAATTCTTAAATTTAGATCACAACACTTTCATACCATAACGGTAGCCAAAAAAGTTGTTGCTAACAAAATCAAAAGGTGTTTATCTCCCTTTAATCAGTTGTAGAATGTGTTGTTTCGCCCTCGAAGCGGCGCGAACAATTCGTCTGCCTATATTGTATTAAAAATTTATTAATTTGATTCACAGATTTGATATAAAATGGCCCTTGACTGCACTTTTAACAGAGCAAAATAATGCCACGAACATCATAGACTGGTACGACCGGTTTAGCTCCCTTTATACTAGGTTTTAATTTGATACATCTAAATCACTAATTTTCTAGCCGTACGTCTGTCTGTGTGTCTGTGTATGCGTCCTCATTTCATTAGCCACACGCACAGGTCAGACGGCAGCACCGATGATGTTGCAAATTGCGCACACGACAGCTTCAAGCTTTGTGACGATCCACGGTAAAAAAAGTCGTGCCAATGCCGGTGTCGGTCACAGCACGCGCCAGAAGGGGCATGCTTTCCTTCTCTCGCAATGATAAATCCGATCCAAATAGCCGTCGCTCGAAAAAGCTTTTAGCATTAGCTCGATGCTATTGGTTCCAGGGACCTCAGCTGAGCGGGGCCGCTAAATAAATAAAACGCTGTAATACCCGTTTTGATCGGCGTAAGTTAACCATCGCCCTACGGGGGGGGGGGGGGCTGACAGGGGGGGGGGGGGGGGGGCTGACCCCCTGAGGTTTTTATTGAATAACTTTTGACACATGGGGTGCACCTTGCTGAAATTTTTAGTAGCTGAGTTTACAGCAATTATACGTAGGCTGTAAAAAATATTTGAAATTGGTCAAGCAGTTTAGGAGATAATAATGTTTTGATGACGTCATGTTGGTACAAAAATGAAAAATATTTGAAAAATCGTAGAAAACAGAGTTTTAAAGAAAATTGCAAACGCAATTAACCAAAGATGCAAAGTGGCATTTTCTTTAAAATGGTAATCTTTGATTTTCAAAATTTTGGGTTTTTGACCCCTAAAATGTTTTTTTTTTTTAAATCCCCACAAAATCAAAATTTTCAAAGATATTAGAAAAACCGGAATATATGTGAGAGAACTGAGTATGAACTGAGTATGATAACTGAGTATGAACTGATCCCATACCAAATTGCAAAGCAATATCTGCATTTTTCACTGAGTGATGACTTCCTAAGTGTAAGAAACTGATGACGTCATTTTTTTTATAACTTTTTTTGACATTTTTGGACAAGATACAAACAAATAATTACCTTTTTTGTATTTCTGAGCCAAAACTGGTCTAGGAACATGCCTTTTTATTTACATTTATAAATTTCTAATTTTGAGGTTTTCTGAAGAGCAAAATAGCTGCTCTGGACGTGGTAAATCCGAGGTCATTCACTTGACCTGGAAGGTCACCCGTTGACCTGAAACCTAAAAATCGCATACTGTTAAGATTCCTCTCATGACAGGCAACATGCTGGTTCTTACCGCATTGCTCTAAGTTGCTTGATTTGGAAGTTAACAGGGGGGCCTGTCAGCCCCCCCCCCCCGTAGGGCGAAGGTGAAAAAAACTCCCGTAGGGCGAGGGTTAACAGCACCACCGACGCCAACGGCGTCGCCTCTTCGCGCAGCGAAGCAAGCGGGGACCGCTTGTCTAATTCACTAATTTTCTGGCCGTACGTCTGTCTGTGTGTCTGTCTGTCTGTCTGTGTGTCCTCATTTGTTTAGCCACACGCACAGCACAGACGGCAGCACCGATGACGGTGAAATTTGCACACACGACAGCTTCAAGCTTTGTGACGATGCACGGCAAAAAAAATAGAAAAAATAAAGTGCTGTCGGTCACAGCACGCGCCAGAAGGGGTATGTTTTCCTTCTCTCGCAATGATAAATTCAATCCAAATAGCCGGCGCTTGAAAAAGCTTTTAGCATTAGCTCGATGCTATTCGTTCTAGGGACTTCAGCTGAGCGGGGCCGCTAAATGACCAAAGCATCATATTACCAGCTGGGGTACCCGGCGTTGCCCGGGGAATTAACCATCGCCCTACTAACCCCCTATATTCGCCCTATTAACCCTCGTCTGACAGCCCCCCCCCCCCCTGAGGTTTTTCTTGAATAACTTTTGACACATGTGGCGCATCTTGCTGAAATTTCAGTAGCTTAGTTTGCAACAATCTTACGTAAGCTGTACAAATTTAATTCAAATTGGTCAAGAATTTTGGGAAAAAATAATTTTTGATGACGTCATGTTGGTGGAAAAACGATAAATATTTTTAAAATCGTATTGTATTGTATTTTACATCATGACGCACATCCACATTGTGCTGTGGCTATTCTGTTCCCCATGTCGATATGATAAAACATATGGTCTTGGTGGTCGTCACACATACGCAGCTCACACACACACACACACAAACAAACACACACACACATGCACACACAGACACATAATACACGCATAAACACTCACACGCTTCGTCACACCTAGCCGATCTCGCTCCGTTGTTTCATCAGCAGGTGTTTCCTCAGCCCATTTTTGAAGCTTGTTGTTGGTAGGCATCTGATTGTTGAGGGCAAGGCGTTGTACGCGGTGACCACCGAGTATTTGAACCGACGCCTGCCGGACTCGGATCGGATCGCTGGCGTGACTAGATGGTCCGCATTTCGGGTGGTACGGTGGTGAACGTCACCACGTGTGATCAGGTCAACGGCAATTATGGTCTCGGGCTCCGAAGTTGAAATCATACGCTTAAGCAAGTTAAGACCATGATACAAATACATGTAACGGAAGTTGGCCCACATTCAGCCGAGATTCAGCCCGGCCCAGATTCGTGCTACCATATCTGAAGGAAAACTTTACCAGCCAAAATTTATTAAATATCCATCAAAAACGTTACAAGGAGGTATCATTCGAAAGCCCTCATCGTAACGAACACAGCCATACCCTTGGACTTTCCCTATCTTATCCACGAAAGGTCCCAGACCCGTCCGAAAATGCAGTCACTCAAACTCACTGAGTTAGCGGGACGCGGCGATTTCAACCAAACTCAGGGAAATAATAGAACAGCACATGCCGGAACCGAAAATCATAGTCCCTATTCGTGACATTTTCAAATTTGACCTTCAGGGTCACTCAAGCTTGCAAAATTACCCCTTCTCCCATGTTAACACGCAGTCTCTCAAACAATAATAGCTAACAGAAGGACGAACCATTTATCTCAAGACTGCGCATACTCGTGTAGAAATGTCTTCCGCAAATTTCCAGAAAATGGCAATGTGTGACACTCAAAGGTACAGTCTCCAGAGGCCGTCAAGCTTTCCAGTTCTTTTCAATATATATATTCGCTGAGTTGGCGGGACGCGGCGATTTCAACCAAACTCAAGGCAATAATAGAACAGCACATTCCGGATCCGAAAATCATAGTCCTTATTCGTGACATTTTCAAATTTGACCTTCAGGGCCACTCCAGCTTGCAAAATTACCCCTTCTCCCATGTTAACATGCTACGAAGTTAATAGTCTACGAAGTTAGTCTCCATGTTAACACTCAAACGATAATAAGTAACAGAAGGACGCACCAATTTGCTCAAGACTCCGCATACTCGTGTAGAAATGTCTTCCGCAAATTTCCAGAAAGTGGCAATGTGTCACTCAAAGGTACAGCCTCCAGAGGCCGTCAAGCTTTCCAGTGCTTTTCAATATATATGTATATATATATATATATATATATATATATATATATATATATATATATATATATATATATATATATATATATATATATATATATATATATATATATTCGCTGATAGGCGGGACGCGGTCATTTCAACCAAACTCAAGGAAACAATAGAACAGCACATGCCGGATCCGAAAATCATAGTCCCTATTCGTGACATTTTCAAATTTGACCTGCAGGGTCACTCAAGCTTGCAAAATTACCCCTTCTCCCATGTTAACATGCAGTCACTCAAACGATAATAAGTAACAGAAGGACGCACCAATTTGCTCAAGACTCCGCATACTCGTGTAGAAATGTCTTCCGCAATTTTCCAGAAAGTGGCAATGTGTGACACTCAAAGGTATAGCTTCCAGAGGCCGTCAAGCTTTCCAGTTCTTTTCAATATATATATTCGCTGAGTTGGCGGGACGCGGTGATTTCAACCAAACTCAAGGAAATGATATAACAGCACATGCCGGATCCGAAAATCATAGTCCCTATTCGTGACATTTTCAAATTTAACCTGCAGGGCCACTCAGGCTTGCAAAATTACCCCTTCTCACATGTTAACAGGCAGTCACTCCAACGATAGTAAGTAACAAAAGGACGCACCAATTAGCTCAAGACTCCGTATACTGGTGTAGAAATGTCTTCCGCAAATTTCCAGAAAGTGGCAATGTGTGACACTCAAAGGTGCAGCCTCCAGAGGTGAAGTGACGACACTAAATTCGTTTTCACTGGACTATAAAAGCAAGCAGCAACCACAAATGTTTGACGGCAATTGGGAGCTGTTTTCTTGAGTGTCACACATTGCCACTTTCTGTAAGTTTGCGGAAGACATTTCTACACCAGTTAGCGGAGTCTTGAGTTAATTGGTGCGTCCTTTTGTTACTTATTATTGTTTGAGTGACTGCATGTTAACATGGGAGAAGGGGTAATTTTGCAAGCTTGAGTGGCCCTGAAGGTCAAATTTGAAAATGTCACGAATAGGGACTATGATTTTCGGATCCGGCATGTGCTGTTCTATTATTTCCTTGAGTTTGGTTGAAATCGCCGCGTCCCGCCATCTTCGCGAATATATATATATTGAAAAGAACTGGAAAGCTTAACGGCCTCTGGAGGCTGTACCTTTGAGTGTCACACATTGCCACTTCCTGGAAATTTGCGGAAGACATTTCTACACGAGTATACGGAGTCTTGAGCTAATTGGTGCATCCTTCTGTTACTTATTATTGTTTGAGTGACTGCATGTTAACATGGGAGAAGGGGTAATCTTGCAAGCTTGAGTGGCCCTGAAGGTCAAATTTGAAAATGTCACGAATAGGGACTATGATTTTCGGATCCGGCATGTGCTGTTCTACTATTTCCTTGAGTTTGGTTGAAATCGCCGCGTCCCGCCAACTCAGCGAATATATATATATTGAAAAGAACTGGAAAGCTTGACGGCCTCTGGAGGCTGTACCTTTAAGTGTCACACATTGCCACTTTCTGGAAATTTGCGGAAGACATTTCTACACGAGTATGCGGAGTCTTGAGCTAATTGGTGCGTCCTTCTGTTACTTATTATTGTTTGAGTGACTGCATGTTAACATGGGAGAAGGGGTAATTTTGCAAGCTTGAGTGGCCCTGAAGGTCAAATTTGAAAATGTCGCGAATAGGGACTATGATTTTCGGATCCGGCATGTGCTGTTCTATTATTTCCTTGAGTTTGGTTGAAATCACCGCGTCCCGCCAACTCAGCGAATATATATATATATATATATATATATATATATATATATATATATATATATATATATATATATATATATGTATTGAAAAGAACTGGAAAGCTTGACAGCCTCTGGAGGCTGTACCTTTGAGTGTCACACATTGCCACTTTCTGGAAATTTGTGGAAGACATTTTTACACGAGTATGCGGAGTCTTGAGCTAATTGCTGCGTCCTTCTGTTACTTATTATTGTTTGAGTGACTGCATGTTAACATGGGAGAAGGGGTAATTTTGCAAGCTTGAGTGGCGCTGAAGGTCAAATTTGAAAATGTCACGAATAGGGACTATGATTTTCGGATCCGGCATGTGCTGTTCTATTATTTCCTTGAGTTTGGTTGAAATCGCCGCGTCCCGCCAACTCAGCGAATATATATATTGAAAAGAACTGGAAAGCTTGACGGCCTCTGGAGGCTGTACCTTTGAGTGTCACATATTGCCACTTTCCGGAAATTTGCGGAAGACATTTCTACACGAGAATGCGGAGTCTTGAGCTAATTGGTGCGTCCTTCTGTTACTTATTATTGTTTGAGTGACTGCATGTTAACATGGGAGAAGGGGTAATTTTGCAAGCTTGAGTGGCCCTGAAGGTCAAATTTGAAAATGTCACGAATAGGGACTATGATTTTCGGATCCGGCATGTGCTGTTCTATTATTTCCTTGAGTTTGGTTGAAATCGCCGCGTCCCGCCAACTCAGCGAATATATATATTGAAAAGAACTGGAAAGCTTGACGGCCTCTGGAGGCTGTACCTTTGAGTGTCACACATTGCCACTTTCTGGAAATTTGCGGAAGACATTTCTACACGAGTATGCGGAGTCTTGAGCTAATTGGTGCGTCCTTCGTTATCGTTATTTTACTTATTATCGTTTGAGTGACTGCGTGTTAACATGGGAGAAGGGGTAACTTTGCAAGCTTGAGTGGCCCTGAAGGTCGAATTTGAAAATGTCACGAATAGGGACTATGATTTTCGGTTCCGGCATGTGCTCTTCTATTATTTCCCCGAGTTTGGTTGGAATCGCCGCGTCCCGCTAACTCAGTGAGTTTGAGTGACTGCATTTTCGGACGGGTCTGGGGCCTTTCGTGGGCAAGATAGGGAAAGTACAAGGGTATGGCTGTGCTCGTTGCGATGAGGGCTTTGGAATGATACCCCTTTTTAACGTTTTTGATGGATATTTAATACATTTTGGTTGGTAATGTTTTCCTTCAGATGTGGTAGCACAAATCTGGGCCGGGCTGAATCTGGGCTGAATGTGGGCCAACTTCCGTTACATTACAAATACATGTGTTCTGCAGTAAACCAGTTCAGTCTGTGGAGTACATCACTAATGTGGTCAAACTTCCTACGTCCAGATAAAACACGGGCAGCAAAATTCAGCAACTTCTGGACACGCTTCATCTGAGTGCTGTTGCACACGCCATACACTACCAAACAATAACGAATGCGCGAGATGACGAGCCCCTGTACAATCGTCAGCAGAGTTGACTGTGGTAGACTATGCCTGCTATGGTTCAGGCCGCAGAGCATGCCGGTGCATCGCTGTACCACACTGTCTACATGAGAGGTAAAAGTCATGTGCTGGTCGAGTGTAACACCCAGGTTTAGGACAGTGGCGGAACCGGCGACGTCGGCATCCATAAATATAATGTTGACAGGAGGGAGGCGCTGGATGTTTTGCCGTGAGCCAAGGATGATGAACTGAGTTTTTTTAACGTTGATTTTGATACCATTTTTGCCAAACCACCGGGATAGCAAAGCCAGGTTGTGTTCCATGAGCTGGACCAGGGAGCCGACGTCGCGGGTCCCACCAGAGACCGCCACCTGAATGTCATCCGCGTATTGTATCACGTGCGCGCCCTCTGTGTACAAAGGTAGGTCGTTAGCGTAAACGGAGAATAAAAGCGGTCCCAACGAAGAGCCCTGGTACGTGCCGATGGGGTTCAAAAGCGCATCGGATGTGACATAACGCCCCGACAATTCCTGAATTTGCACTTGCTGGAAGTGGCTAGCAAGATAACTTTAAAACCAGCGAATGTCGACGCCATAGAATTCGAGTTTGCGGAGAAGAGGGTCGTGCGGAATCACATCAAAACATTTCGAACAGTCAAGTAGGCATAACAGCGTGATGTCACTACGGTCCATGTCAGAAAATACTCTATCACTGACAGTTAAAAGCGCAGTATCGGTTGAGTGATTCCGTCTAAAGCCAGCACGGGTTTGGCGAAAACAAGTGATGGGTGGTGAAGTAATAAAAGAGTTGCTCGTAAACGACGCGCTCGATGATTTTAGCTATGGTGGGTAAAATAGAGATGGGTCGATAGTTGGCGGTCTCGGTGGATTTGGGCGACTTCTGGATGGGGTGAACAAGGGTTAGCTTCCATGAATCGGGAACATGATGTGACACGAGGCTACTATTTACTATGTGAGTAATGACGTGACTAAGTGATGACAGACAGATTTTCACAAAACGGATACAAAGCCCGTCAGAACCACACGCGGCAGAGTTGCGCATCCGCGAAATCACACGGCACAAGTCATCCGGCGAGATGGGTGCCACCTGGAAGCGGCCGGTGGCTACCCGAGGTAGGCGGACCGGCAGCTCTGGTCCGGACGAGTCCACCTGGCGGGACGCGTCGGTGCCAACTCGCACGAAGTAACGGTTGAGGGCGTCCGCGTCCGCACTGGGCGTGGACCGGGCCGGCCGCTTCGACCCGATGGCAGGCCGGACCACGCGCCACATGCCGCTCGGTCCCGCCTCTCGCAGCCGGCTGTCCAGCTCCTCACGCGTGTTGCGTCGGATCGCAGACTGGACCTGTCGGTTGAGGGCCTTGTAGATATCGCGGTCGTGTTCTCGGAGCGCTGCGCGCCGCCTCACCATGAGATCTCGGGTTGCGTCCGTAACAAAAGGCGCGGTCGGGTTATACACTTTGCGCCGTTTCATAGGCGCCACAGAGTCCAGAATAGGACGCGTCACCGTCAAAAAGTAGTCCCACTGCACCTCTGGCCGATCACTAGCGAACACCGGGTCCCAGTCAACCGCACTTAACAGCCGGTTCACCTCGTCTCTGTCCAGCCGGGACCAGCACCGCGCTGTCACTGCACTCGCCTTCGGCTTGTAGTCAGGCAGAGGTAGCAGCGCGCGAGTCCAGTTGTGGGGGCTGTAGTCGCAGTGCAGGACTCCGGCCCGGGTCACGCCATGACTGGTGCAGATGACATCGATGGTGGAGCCAGACGATCGGTAGGTGGGGCCAGCCACGTGCTGCTGCAGCGAGTAGGTGCCCAGCAGCTGGCTGAATCTGGTGTTGGCGGTCGTGTCACTGTTCGTGTTGATGTTCATGTCCCCGGCTATCACTATGGGCCCGCTATGACGGGTCAGCACGTACTGGATCTGCTCTTCCAGCTCGTCCAGGTCCGCCGACACTCGAGCCTGGGTCTGTACCGGCGGCCGGTACACCGCGCACACCATCACTCGCTGGGAGCCGGCCCGAATCTGCACCCAGAGCGTCTCCAGCTTTGAGCCGGCCACAGGTTGGCCGGGCCGCTCCACAGTAGTCAGCTCGAGCGACTCCCTGGCTGCCATGGCTACGCCGCCGTATCCCTTGCGGTCGGGTCGGTCTCGCCGGACCAGCTGGTATCCCGGGATTGGCACCAGTCGGTTGTGTGTCGAGGGTCGGTCTCGCCGGACCAGCTGGTATCCCGGGATTGACACCAGTCGGTTGTGTGTCGAGGGTCGGTCTCGCCGGACCAGCTGGTATCCCGGGATTGACACCAGTCGGTTGTGTGTCGAGGGTCGGTCTCGCCGGACCAGCTGGTATCCCGGGATTGACACCAGTCGGTTGTGTGTCGAGGGTCGGTCTCGCCGGACCAGCTGGTATCCCGGGATTGACACCAGTCGGTTGTGTGTCGAGGGTCGGTCTCGCCGGACCAGCTGGTATCCCGGGATTGGCACCAGTCGGTTGTGTGTCGAGGGTCGGTCTCGCCGGACCAGCTGGTATCCCGGGATTGACACCAGTCGGTTGTGTGTCGAGGGTCGGTCTCGCCGGACCAGCTGGTATCCCGGGATTGACACCAGTCGGTTGTGTGTCGAGGGTCGGTCTCGCCGGACCAGCTGGTATCCCGGGATTGACACCAGTCGGTTGTGTGTCGAGGGTCGGTCTCGCCGGACCAGCTGGTATCCCGGGATTGACACCAGTCGGTTGTGTGTCGAGGGTCGGTCTCGCCGGACCAGCTGGTATCCCGGGATTGACACCAGTCGGTTGTGTGTCGAGGGTCGGTCTCGCCGGACCAGCTGGTATCCCGGGATTGGCACCAGTCGGTTGTGTGTCGAGGGTCGGTCTCGCCGGACCAGCTGGTATCCCGGGATTGGCACCAGTCGGTTGTGTGTCGAGGGTCGGTCTCGCCGGACCAGCTGGTATCCCGGGATTGACACCAGTCGGTTGTGTGTCGAGGGTCGGTCTCGCCGGACCAGCTGGTATCCCGGGATTGGCACCAGTCGGTTGTGTGTCGAGGGTCGGTCTCGCCGGACCAGCTGGTATCCCGGGATTGACACCAGTCGGTTGTGTGTCGAGGGTCGGTCTCGCCGGACCAGCTGGTATCCCGGGATTGGCACCAGTCGGTTGTGTGTCGAGGGTCGGTCTCGCCGGACCAGCTGGTATCCCGGGATTGACACCAGTCGGTTGTGTGTCGAGGGTCGGTCTCGCCGGACCAGCTGGTATCCCGGGATTGGCACCAGTCGGTTGTGTGTCGAGGGTCGGTCTCGCCGGACCAGCTGGTATCCCGGGATTGACACCAGTCGGTTGTGTGTCGAGGGTCGGTCTCGCCGGACCAGCTGGTATCCCGGGATTGGCACCAGTCGGTTGTGTGTCGAGGGTCGGTCTCGCCGGACCAGCTGGTATCCCGGGATTGGCACCAGTCGGTTGTGTGTCGAGGGTCGGTCTCGCCGGACCAGCTGGTATCCCGGGATTGACACCAGTCGGTTGTGTGTCGAGGGTCGGTCTCGCCGGACCAGCTGGTATCCCGGGATTGACACCAGTCGGTTGTGTGTCGAGGGTCGGTCTCGCCGGACCAGCTGGTATCCCGGGATTGACACCAGTCGGTTGTGTGTCGAGGGTCGGTCTCGCCGGACCAGCTGGTATCCCGGGATTGACACCAGTCGGTTGTGTGTCGAGGGTCGGTCTCGCCGGACCAGCTGGTATCCCGGGATTGGCACCAGTCGGTTGTGTGTCGAGGGTCGGTCTCGCCGGACCAGCTGGTATCCCGGGATTGACACCAGTCGGTTGTGTGTCGAGGGTCGGTCTCGCCGGACCAGCTGGTATCCCGGGATTGGCACCAGTCGGTTGTGTGTCGAGGGTCGCATCCAGGTCTCGTTGAGGACGATAACATCGTACCCGTGCTCAGCGATGTCCTGCCGCAGCGCGAGTAGCTTCTGCTTTAAGCTCTGGATGTTGATTTCCCCGATGTATAGCTGGCCGGACCGCGGAGCGGTTCGTCAGATGCGACCGCCCCTCGACCCTCGCCGCCTGCTCCTCGCCCCTCGCCGCGACGGCCTGGGTGCGCGCCTGTCCGGGTCGGTCGCAGCCGCAGGCCGGGCTGGGGCGGCGGGGCGGGCTCGGGTTGGCCGGGCGGCCGCGACACGGTCAGTCAGCTGATCGTACGCAGGGCCGCCCGGGGCGCTGAGCCGCCTGCACCCGGCGTATGGCGGGGCTGGGGCCGGCGCGGCTGCCAGCACAAGCAGACGGGCGACGGCCAGTACGATCAGGCACTGCAGCAGGTCACGATGCATCGCGACGACACGACGGCGGTCCGCTACTTAGCTTAAGTAGGGCAGTCTGGTAGGCCTCCAGGCCTCAGACGCCTCGCTGTGCAGCGAGCACCGCGTGCTGGTACGTCACCACTTCACTGCGTCAGAGATCACTGGCCACGTTGAGTTCGGCTGAGACACGGGCTGTCCACAGCAGGGTCACTGACGATCGGCTGATCCTCAGTCAACAAGCCACACTCATACCATCGTAGAAAATCGTAGAAAACGGAGTTTTAAAGACGTAGAAAATGAAAATGAATTAAATGAAGACGTAGAATGTCAATTGCAAACGCAATTTACCAAAGATACAAAATGGCATTTTCTTTAAAATGGCAATTTCTTTAAAATAGCAAACTCGGATTTCCAAAATTTTGGGATTTTGACCCCTAAAATAAAATAAAACTTTTTTTTTTAAATCACCACAAAATCAAAATTTTCGAAGATGTTAAAACGCAATATATGTGAGAGAACTGAGTATGGACAATACCCAAACCAAATTTCAAAGCAATATCTCTATGTTTGACTGAGTGATGGCTCTCTTAAGTGTAAGAAACTCATGACGTCATTTTTGTTAAAATAAATGTTTTTTTCTTCACTTTTTGACAAGATACGAACAAATAGTTACCTTTTCTGTATCTCTGAGACAAAACTGGTCTAGGAACATGCCTTTTTATTTACATTTATCAATTTCTAATTTTGAGGTTTTCTGACTAGCAAAATCGCTGTTCTGGACGTGGTCGAGCCGAGGTCATTCACTTGACCTGGAAGGTCACCTGTTGACCTGAAACCTAAAAATCGCATACTGTTAGATTCTTCTCATGACAGGCAACATGCTGGTTCTTATTGCATTGCTCTAAGTTGCTTGGTTCGGAAGTTAGCAGGGGGCCCGTTAGCCCCCCCCCCCCCCCGTAGGGCGAAGGGGAAAAAAGCTGCCGTAGGGCGAGGTACCTGGTGGTGTCTCCTCGGGCTGCTCCTCGGACACTTAAACAAATGTCTGGTAGGTAAATTCACACTTGTGGTGTTGTTCTTAACAAATTCCACGCTTTGAATGTCTGGTAGGGTAAACTGAAAGATTGGACTTTTCATACAACCGTAGTGTGTTGTTCTTAACAAATTCCACGCTTTCACAATTTACTTGAAAACAGATTCCACACTTAAACAAATATCTGGTGGGGTAAACTGACATTACCCCAGACGCCTTGATTCAACACTGAACACTGTTCTTAAAACTGATTCAACACAGAACACTGTTCTTAAAACTAACACTGAACACCACTGAAGACTTTCACGATTTACTTGAAAGCTAACACTTGTGTTGCTCTTAACAAATTCCACGCTTTGAATGTCTGGTAGGGTAAACAGAAAGATTGGACTTTTCATACAACCCTGTTGTTCTTAACAAATTCCACGTTTTCACAATTGAATGTCTGGTAGGGTAAACTGAAAGATTGGGCTTTTCATGTTATCAGAAGAACACTCAACCAAATAAAGGATTAATAATATTCAACCAAGGTAGGTAGTAGGTACCTACGATTTAACACTGAACACACAACCTTAGCCGCGCTGCTTGTTTTCGTATCAGTAACTGATTCAACACTGAACACTGTTCTTAAAATTAACACTGAACACCACTGAAGACTTTCACAATTTACTTGAAAACTAACACTTGTTGTGTTGTTCTTAAAGGGAAATGTCGACCTTAACATGGGGTTTTGAATTGAGCTAGCATAATTGTAGTTTGGATATATAAATCATATGATCCAATGTTCGTTTTTCTCAAAACTTTACCACAACGGCTCTAGAGCAGATTTTCGAACGAACCGCCAAGGTTTATACCAGATGGGAGGTTTATACCAGATTAACTGATGACGTCACAGCATTATAGCCCAAAGAACTTGGCTCTATTTCGCCAAACTTGGGGGCCTTGGCAACTACCGTACGCCCTGCAGTTTTTTCCCCGCATGAGAATAGTGGTGTTCAGACTAGCATTCGCACGGTGTGCACAGTAAGTTTGACCAATTAGCGATAAGCTGGCTCTAGCGAGCTCAACGGTGATTGGTCAAGCTTATTGTACACAGCACACCACGTCTTATTGAACGTGGTTATAATTTATGCATTATTGTGAAGGTAGATAACGGCGGCCGCGAATTCCTTGTGCATTTGTGGACAGTAATTATTGGCAAGGCCGTAATCCGTATAAGAATTAATAATTTAAGATTGAGTGAGTTCCATTGGTTTTTGAACGATGATGCTGAAATGCTACTTGTGTGGGTCGAGGGCGAACGGTTTTAAGTGAGTATTTGTTGGCCTAGCCAAAGAGAAACAATCCTTTCCGAATCAAATACTTTATCACAGACTGATGAGTAACGTGTTCCAGATCAGATAAGTAAACTCACCTGCTTGGCCTCCCCACCTTTGACCACTCAAGGGGTGACGGTAAGAGTATCATCGGATGAGGGGGCAAGGGCTTTGGGAGATGCCTACAGAAGTGTCATTCAGGGAAACTAGGTAGGAGGGGGGTTCAGGGACGCTAGTACTAGGGCATCAGGAAGTAAGCATTGGTAGAAGTTCATGTCAGAATAGGACAGTAGATCATAATTCCCTCAGAATTAGTAGTCAGCTCAAAGTATAAGATCACGTGTGTTGCTGAATGCCCAAAGTATTAGGTCTAAATTTGATGAGTTTGAGTGTTATGTTGCCCTTGAAAAGCCTGATATCATTTGTGTAACCGAGACATGGAGACAGTGAGGGGTATAATAGGGATAGGCTACAGGATTTCGAGTTACAAGGGTATAACATGTTCTCATACTGCAGAGAATCACGGCAGGGGGCGGAGTGTTTGTATATGTAAATAGCTTGTACTGCACTACTAGAGTTGATGATTCTAGTAAAGTAAAAGAAGTAGAATCAATCTGGCTTGACATTAAAATTGGTACAGGAAACAGAGGAAGGTTGAGGATAGGTGCATTTTACAGACCAGGGAATCTTCCAAGGAACTCCCAAGCTGAAACAGACAGAAACACAGAAACAGATATTTGTGAGGAAATACGTAGGAACTTTCGGGCTCAGTGTCTTATTATGGGAGATTTTAACTTAAGAGGATACGAAAGTATAGCAGAGGAAACAAATGAGTGTAGGTTGTATAGGCAAATCTTTGAAGAGGAGCTTTTCATGCATCAGTTTGTAACAGAGCCAACCAGACATTGCTCCATTCTAGACCTTGTATTCTCAGACAACAGTGATCTAGTTAGTGACATAAGTATTTGTGCAGGTCTAGGAACCAGTGATCACAATATGGTTAAATTCAATATCTCATCAGAAATGAGGCCCAAAGATAACCTTATTATGGTTCCAAACTTCAGCCGGGCTGATTTTGATGGTATTAGAAATGACCTCGCACAGATAAAATGGAACGTTGAGTTGGCAGGTTTAGATGCATGTGAGGCCTGGAATGTTTTCAAAGCTAGATTAAGCCAAATTCAGAATCGGCATATACCCCTCAGGCACAAACGTAACAGAACCAAGGGCAAACCAGTTTGGCTTACCCCAGAAGTAAGGAGTGCTATACAAGCTAAAAGAAGTGCATTTGGCATTTTGAAGGGATCTTCACTAGATATAAATCAGAAGGCCTACCAGAATGCAAGAAATTCAGTTAAGAAAAAGGTCAGAGCAGCTAAAAGGGCAAAGGAACTTGATTTAGCTAGACATTGTAATGCAGATAGTAAGAAGTTCTTCAGTTTTTATAAGTTCAGTACAGTTTCCAAAAATATAGGTCCATTTAAGGTAGATGATGTGTTAGTTAGCAAGGACAGTGAAATGGTTGAAGTGCTTAATGATCAGTTTCAATCTGTCTTTACTATCGAGGACCAGAGTAGTATTGCAGCACTTCAGCCTGAGCTAGAGACAGAGGAGACTATGGGAGAGCTAGGTGGCATAAGTAGTGAACTTGTTCTAGAATATCTAAAGAAAGTAAGGCCTAACAAGGCAGAAGGACCTGATGAAATCCATGCTAGACTTTTAAGAGAATCTGAAAGGGAGTTGTCGGTTCCATTAGCCATAATATTTTCTAAATCACTCGCAGATAGTAAAATTCCACTTGATTGGAAAAGAGCAAATGTTGTTCCTATTCATAAAAAGGGAGATAGAAGTAAAGAGGAAAACTATAGACCGGTTAGTCTGACCTCATTAGTCTGCAAGGTGCTTGAATCAATCATCAAAGATAAGATTGTTGAATTCTTGGAGCAAAATGAACTCATCAAGGATACACAGCATGGCTTTAGGAAGGGCCGTTCTTGTTTAACTAATCTTCTGGAGTTTTTGGATGTTGCAACAGATAGCTTTGATCAGGGTAAACAGCTAGATGTAGCTTTTCTTGATTTCAGTAAAGCATTTGACAAAGTCCCCCATACAAGACTGGGGTTGCAACTTAAAATTCATGGGATCAGGGGCAAGATTCTGGATTGGATAGAAACGTGGCTTTCAGGACGCCAGCAAAGGGTTATATTGAATGGGTGCCAATCACAATGGAAGGAGGTTCTCAGTGGGGTTCCACAGGGCTCAGTCCTGGGCCCATTGCTTTTTATAATATTTGTGAATGCAATTGAGAACAGTATAGACAGCAAAGTCTTGAAATTTGCAGACGATCTAAAAGTTGTCAGGATTATTAGAGGAAAACATGATCAGGATGTTTTTCAATCAGATCTGGACAAGCTAGTTGAGTGGTCTGAAGCATGGCAGATGAAATTCAATTTGAGTAAATGTAAGATTATGCACGCTGGACGGGTTAGCAGTAAACATAGGTATGAAATGGGTGGGCAGAAAATGGAGCAGATTGAAAAGGAAAGAGATTTAGGTGTCGTGGTAAACAATAGACTATCAGCGTCAGACCAGGTTGTAGAAGCTAGGAAAAAGGCACTTAGAATGCTAGGGGCCATTAACAGAAATGTTTCCTACAAGAGTGAAAAGGTAATAACAAAACTGTATTGTGCATACGTTAGACCACATTTGGAGTATTGTGTACAAGCCTGGTCTCCAACATATGAGAAAGATTGCTGGTTGTTAGAAAGAGTTCAAAAAAGGGCAACAAAAATGGTTAATTGTCTTGGTAGTTTACCTTATGAAGATAGATTAAAGAAATTGGGTATGTTTTCACTTAGATATAGAAGGCTAAGAGGAGATCTAATTGAAGTCTTCAAATTTGTAAATAGTCAGCATTCTGGATATTTAAAGGGTATGTTTGAGTTCAATAGGGAAAATCGAGGTAGAGGTCATCAGCATAAACTCATTATGAAACAAAGTAGGACTAGGCTACGACAGTCATTTTTCAGTAGAAGGGTTGTAGGACATTGGAATATGCTACCAGGGGATGTCGCTGATGCAGTGACACTTGCTTCCTTCAAAATTAGATTAGATAAATACTTTACAGAGAAGGGATTAGTTCATAAATACTCGTGGGATTAGCCTTCTTTTATGCAGGTAGAGTAAGGTGATTTGAAGGGGCGAGACTGGTGGAGGGGGGGGGGGGGGGGTGCAACCTCGGATGGGCCCAAGAGGCTCTTTGTTGCACTTTCCTTTTATGCCTTTATGTCTTTATGTCTTATCTCCTGGCAGCGAATACCCAGCCACCACCAGTAACAGTTGGCAGCACTCGGGCGTTTGGGCGTTAAAAACCTACTACACGATAGGGCTCCCATGTTAAGTCGATGATTTTCAGACGAGGCTGTCTCGTAAGTCGTAACCTATGGTACATATTTTAAATCTGACTTCTGGAACAGATAACTACAAGCCTTAGCTACAACGTTTTTATTTATCATTCTTCGATATTCCGGGCGTAAAAGAGTTTAATGGGCTTGGGGGTTAAAAAATGTCGGAACGTCCGCTGATCGCTTCCAAATGCTACTACAGTACTGAAATATACACTACTTCGACTACTACTTCGTAGTAGAATTGAATATGATCGCTTCCAAATACTACTACATGTACTGCAAATACACAGCTTTGACTACTACTTCGTATATTTACTGGCGTTTAATTCAATAAATATAGATGTAATCTATGGAAATAGAAGTTATTGATAGAAAACAATACCTTTAATTTATAATAGACAAAACAATTACGACAAAAATTATATCTTATCTAATTCATTTGGGCGTTACATTCCTTACTGTTCTACCCGTTGTTCTATTACCCTGCGAATACCTGTCATGTCCAACCAGTTGGCGAATTTAGAACTCAATTTTAACATTTTCAGGGATGTGCTCATTGTCTTTCATACTAAGATGACTCAAGTTTGTATTCCTTTACGATTATCATGTTTACCAACTTTGGCAATAAAGAACCTCATTTGCCTGCTTCTGCTTCTTTCTGGCATGAATTCCCCCAAATAGCACTACTGCTGATCCGAGTGTCAATTTCTACCACAGTGCCTGACAAGCTCTGCCCACTTTGCATAAAAAATTGACATGTCAATGTAATCATGTCATGATTTCTCCTGTTTTTTTTTCCAGCTTCAACCGTCGCATGCCCAACTCTCCCCAGAAACAGGCCCATCATCAGGTGCAGCGGCAGGCCTGTCTTCTACCTCGAAAAGTTCAGCCCAACAGTCTCCTGCGCCCCCTGCTGGCCGACCCAAGGGGGTGCGGGGGTCCAAAGTCCATATGGCAGCACGGCGTACATTTTCCTACTAGGCCATAGGGTTCCATGTTAAAAAGCCATTTTACGGGCCCACGGCTTTTTTTTACCTGCAACCGATACGACAATAAAAGGTAGCTAGAAATGAAACGTGCACATTTTTCTTTCGATTTCCGGGTTCAAAAGTGTACGCCGTGAGGTTCGTTTTCGAGTTATTAAGCATCTCGCGCGCGGGTTCGAATCCCGCTGCAGACAACAATTTTTCAATTCGACGGAATGAGGAAACGACGTGAATAGTCACTGACTGGCCTTTTTAAAATACTATATTATTGCTAATGATCTCATGATATCAACTAAATAATTAACGCATTATATATTCATTAATGCATTTATTATTTAGTTATTATCATGTGAGAAGACCATTAGTAATGCAATAATATTAAATATAGGTATCGTACGTGATTAGGAATATCATATTTTAGGCAACATACTGTGGCAAAATATCCGATCTTGACATCAGTATTCTTGATTTGCACTATATATATATATATATATATATATATATATATATATATATATATATATATATATATATATATATATATATATATATATACATATACATATACATATACATATACATATACACATACACATACACATACACACACACACACACACAGACACAGACACAGACACAGACACAGACACAGACACAGACACAGACACAGACACAGACGCAGACGCAGACGCATACGCATACGCATACGCATACGCATACGCATACGCATACGCATACACATACACATACACTATACAGTCCCCATCCCCGTCCCCGTCCCCGTCCCCGTCCCCGCCCCCGTCCCCGTCCCCGTCCCCGTCCCCGTCCCCGTCCCCGTCTCGTTCCTGTTCCCGTCCCTGACCCGTCCCCGTTCTGTTCCCGTCCCTCTACGGTTCCCGTCCATGTCTCGTTCCTGTCTATGTCTCGTTCCCGTTCCTGTCCCGTTCCAGTAGCAATAGCGCAATAGTTGAATATATGGATGAAGTTCAAGCATGCTTATGACTAGATCAGGATAAATACTACAGCAGAGCACATACAAATGTGATATATAAAATCACTAGCGGATCCAGGGGAAAGGGGCATGGCGGCCATGCCCCCCCCCCCCCCCTCCACAAAAAAAAACACCTGAAATCGGAGCAAAATTTACCACCGTTCTGGATCCGCTAATGTTTAAAATCACGTGCTGCCTTTATTATGAGATCAATCACATATGTTTTATATCCCCCAGGCCCGAAACCACCGTTCTGGATCTGCCAATGTTTAAAATCACGTGCAATGCCTTTATAATGAGATTAATCACATATATTTTATATAACACATGTTTCACACCAAGGAAAATACACAACAGAATGTGAAAACAAACTGCATGACATCGACGCTTGTGCCGGGGAAGCCCCAGATAGCCGAGGACAGGAGCCCTCTTCTGCTACTGCTGAGCCGACTAATGCTCATCCTAAGATACATATCAAGTTAATCCCTTGTCAAGCACCCCAGGGACTGGACTAACGCCACGCTTAGCAACAATATAAATGCAGAAGGCCTCACATGCGCCAGTCACAGTACAACGGCAGCAGACCCGATCGGACTTGCACACAGCAGTCGCCGCCGAGCTGTCTAGGCTCCGCCGCTTCAGCGCAACAGCCGGCTGCAGAAGAATACGACATGAACCAATAACTTGTATGTACAAAGTTCTGCAAATAACCAATGAGTACATACAAAATTATCTCAACACAGTGTCGCCAAATTCAGCCAGTTAGGTGTCAAGGATGTATATTACGAGCGAGGCCGAAGGCCGAGCGAAGTCCTACCAAACTTGCGGGGAAAAATATTGAGCGGCCTGATATGAAATATGAAATATGAAGAGAGCAAAATTCTTTGGACCCAAAAAGTCTAGAAAATGACACAAATTCCAAGGCTGTTAACACGACAATGACTGCTCACAGAACTGACAAAAAATAAATAATTCAATTATAAATACATTCCACTAACTAACCAGAAACTGGAACATAAAGCGAGACGCGGACCAATAAATACCCTGCCGTCGGTGACGAAGAATGCCACTGCACGGAAGTAAATGCAAAGGCTGTACAAATCTGTATTATTCTTGATTGAAACACGAACGCCATACTTGCCGCGAATGTCGTGCATCCATATTTGGTATATTATTCCAAATCTGGTAGTGACCTTCATTTGTTGGTATGTTTTCTAGTTTTTATAGTATATTTTTAGTATATACTAAAAAAACTTTGGAGTACCCAGTGTTCTATTGCCCTGAGGGGGTGACACCGCTTGAGCGTCATATAGGTCGCCTCGTCGGTGCGCACAACACGTTATTTGACGTCAATGGCGGCAGAGCGCTGCACCAATCAAATTGCAAGATTTTAGCTAGCAATAGCGCAATAGTTGAAATTGAACAGTCTGTTGGTGGCGTGTTGCGTGCGGGTTTCGATGGCTGACGTTCGTTAAATTAGCAGCATCAGATATCACACTGGCAGTGTGACATTCTGAGGTGTCTCGATTTGCCCCAAATTTTGCATACAGGGCCTCCTTGATGCACTGATTTCGAAAATATGCCATTATAGGGTGGTATTTTGTGTCGTTTACGAGTTACAGCCCTGCGCTTGAGCGCGGCGCCGACAAAGGAGCCGGGCACCGCCAGTGACGTCATCCGGCGGTCCGCCGAGTTCAAAGTCAAATGGCTCCTGTCCTTACCTGGTTATAGAGCCTTGGGCCGACCCAGGGGGTCCGCTCCGCCTCTTTAACATGGGGAAAAAGGGCGACAAATATTAGCAGCGTCCGCAGCTTGGTCGTGTTCATGCATCTGTTCATGAACCAGGTTTTGCTGCCAACAGATTTTTGGCCAAACGGCGTCTGCCGTTCTCGACGCTCATTGGTCAACGGCTGATGACGAGGACATGGGTCAGAATAGCCAAACATCATTTGCTTACGTAACGTTAATTGCATGGCGCCGTGCAGAGGGCATGGGTGTCAAGGAGCTTTTCGAGGATTTTTGCTAGTTTGAGAAAACGTTGAGAGTTATACAAATAGATATGTGAAAGGTCAATTAATTCTGATTCGATGTAACGCGACGTATTTACTATTTACAGACCGCACGGGGCGAGAGAGCTCCTGCCACGTACATCGCCCTGGCGCGTGCGGGGGGGGGGGGGGGGTATGGCGGCCATGCCCCTCCCCCTAGACAAACTCCTAGACAAACCTGAAATCGGCGCAAAATTGACACATTTCCTGATATAGACGAAGTCGAAAATCCAAGCAACTTTTACTAAGGAAAGTTTGTTTTAAATCAGCTATCAATGCATAAGCAAGCGAAATCCGATGAGTTTTCAGAATTGTGTGAGACTTTTTGGACCCCCCCCCCCAAAAAAAAAAACGTCCCTTCCTCAACCACCGTTCTGGATCTGACAATGGCGGCGCCTGGTGGGCCGGCGTCGGCTGGAGACGCGGTGAGCGGGCGGGATGGTGTGGTGCGGAGACGCGGGCGGGAAGTGTAATTTTAAAGTTATTTTGAATTGCTTGAATGCATTCGACAATCGACTTATCTAATCAGATTTTCACGAAACTCGTCAAAAAAGATGAGAATATCTATTTTTGTGGGTAGGCTTTGGCCTTTGCCAAGAACTGTCAGACGCTATCATCGCAAATTGTCAACTGTTATAGCAGCAACTTTGTTTTATTTATCAGGTAACCCTAGTGGAATTTTTCCGTAGCCATAATTTGGGTCGCATGATTTAAAGGATTTAAAGGTTCACCTTCAACATGGGATTTTTAACTGAAATAGCAGTTTTGTAGCCCGTGTTGAGAAATCCTTATCTGCAACTTGTCTTGGCTGAAAAGACTCTCCAGCCGAAGATATTTGACTTTTTGACGAAAGAATGCGGCGCATATATGATATACCGTACCGTCTGAGAGTGCCAGCACTGGTCTGAGCATGCGCAGACCAATAACGCACACCATAACATTAATAATGTACGACCTTCTGTCCTGAATTGGCGCAATATAGGACCATTTTGGAAAATAAAAGAAACTGTATTACAAAATATAATAAAATCGTGTTCTAAGAAAAAATCCGAAAAATCTATTTCCTTTAAAGGAAATAGTTCACCTTCGGAAAATTTATCAGAACATGATTTTATTATATTTTTTTAATACAGTTTCTTTTTTTCTTTTCAAAAATGGTCCTACATCGCGCCAATTCAGGACAGAAGGTCGTAAATTATTAAGTTTATGGTGTGCGTTATTGGTCTGCGCATGCTCCGTGCAGTGCTGGCACTTTCAGATGGTACGGTATATCATATATGCGCCGCATTTCTTCGTCAAAAAGTCAAATATCTTCGGCTGGAGTCTTTTCAGACAAGAACAGTTGCAGATAGGGATTTCTCAACACGGGCTACAAAACTGCTATTTCAGTTAAAAACCCCATGTTGAAGGTGAACATGGGGTTTTTAACCCTCGCCCTACGGGGGGGGGGCTGACAGGCCCCCTGATGTTTTTCTTGAATAACTTTTTACACATGCGGTGCATCTTGCTGAAATTTTCGGTAGCTGAGTTTACAGCAATGATACGTAGGCTGTAAAAAATTATTTGAAAGTGGTTGAGAAATTTGGGAAATAATGACATTTTGAAGACGTCATGTTGGTAACAAAAATGAGAAATATTGGAAAAATCGTAGAAAATATAGTTTTAAAGGAAATTGCCAACGCAATTCACCGAAGATATAAAATGTCATTTTCTTTACAATAGCAATCTCAGATTTTCATAATTTTGGGTTTTTTACCCCTAAAATTAAAAACATTATTTGTTTTGGAAAAATCCCCACAAAATCAAAGTTTTCAATAAAAAAACGGGATATATGTGAGAGAACTGAGTATGGACAATACTCATACCAAATTACAAAGCAATATCTTCATTTCTGACTGAGTGATGGCTCTCTAAGTGTAGGAAACTGATGAAATCATTTTTAAAAAACTTTTTTGACTTTTTTGACGAGATACGAACAAATAATTACCTTTTCTGTATCTCTCAGCCAAAACTGGTCTAGGAACATGCCTTTTTATTTACATTTATCAATTTCTAATTTTGAGGTTTTCTAAAGAGCAAAATCGCTGTTCTGGACGTGGTAAATCCGAGGTCATTCACTTGACCTGGAAGGTCTTCCGTTGACCTGAAACCTAAAAATCGCATACCGTTAGATTCCTCTCGTGACAGGCAACATGCTGGTTCTTACCGCATTGCTCTAAGTTGCTTGGTTTGGAAGTTAACAGGGGGGCCTGTCAGGCTCCCCCCCGTAGGGCGAACGTGAAAAAAGCTCCCGTAGGGCGAGGGTTAAATTCAGACTATTTGAGTGTTATCACTGTTTGAGTATTGTATGTGTGGCTGTCCTGTCTGCCATCGTGAGCCAAAGAACTAGAGATGCAAACATTTCCCAAAACCCAGGAACCGGCCCCGCACCGCCACCGCTCATGCATGAGTTGGGACCGGCATCAAGCCCGGCCACATGTGGCAGCACCCGCCAGGCCCGGCACTCGGCAGCTAGGAATCTGCATGTTTACTTCATTCTACACTTAACATCTTTTAGCTGGAATATTTATAGTTTGCAATGTGTATTTTGCACCATTTTAACACACATACACACACACACACACCACATTGAAACACCAATGGATAATGGATATATATGGACCATGGAGTAAAGAAATCCCACAAAAGTCAGAACTTGAGATAAATAATCAACAACAGACTAACAGGAAAGTGGAACAGGTCAAGGTGAGTAGACTTCTTTCATCTTTAGTGGTTTGCAAAAATAAAAGCATAAAAATAAGAAGCACAAACAATATATAGATCATGGAAGTTCAAACGAGCAGCTTAAAAGTATGTAATAAGTATGCATTCATCACTCAACATCACACAATGCAATGTTTGGGTTGTAATTGTAATAGCTTCTACAAACAATGTTGAGGTACTACAACCTTCTTACCTATGTGATCAATGTTGACATGGACTAGTAAATGATAAATATACTTCACAGGATAATGGGGAAAAGGCAAGTTTTCATGGTATGACAAACGTACTAAAAACATTGGGAGTAACAATCATATATTGAATGATAAAACAAAAAGTCAACCTGTTTTAAATTACAGAGTGTCCTCGGTTTTCTCACTATCCAAGCCAAGATATAATAATAACTAACATCCAAGCCAGTTACACACACAGAGCCACTCTTATACGGCCTTGGCACAGATTTATACAGCCTTGGGCAGTGGGCACATATAAACAAAGCTACTTCACTGCCAAGGCCAAGGCCGTACAACTGTTGTTCTATTACCCTGGTACAACTTCACTGCTGCGCGTAATGGCGGCTGAAGTATTCGACAATTGTGAATCGTTGAGCTAAAAACGGCGCACACAATTAATCCCGTCACCGAAATGACTAACTTTATCACCATAAATAACTTAAAATCACCAAAATGAAAATGTCAACATATCGAGGATTCGGCAGATGAACTTCTTTAAAAATATTTAAACTTGAACTGGCCCCAAGGGTTAGGATTTGATACTACAGCTTATTTTCGAATACGAACATGAACAATTGTCTTCACGCAACTCTGAGGCGTCGCGATTCTGAGGTGTGAAGTTGTGAATACCTGTCAGTGACACATTCGCGAATATCGATCTGCTGCTTAATTGACACACGTGATTCTTTTACGGCCCAGTCCTGGCGAATTCGTCGCAAATGTGACTCATCAAAACACATTGTTTGGAAATTGGTTTGGAAGGTGTTGTTGGGGAGGGTGTCACATGGAATTATGCAAGGCCATATATAAATTATGGAGCTATTGTGATAAGAAGTTGAAGTGGAACTAGACAGGTTTGCATTCTGGGATAGGTCTTGGCCACTTAAGATTTCTTTGCAAAATGTTTTTTGTTTGTGTTTAGCAGTCTTTCCACCTTTATAATTGTAATTGCATAAAATACAATATTTGTTCACTACCAAAACTACAAATGATATGACTTGAATATGTCCTTTCTCATGTGGAACTAAATAGTAAATATGCATCAAAAAATATTTTCAGTAATATGTATTTACAATAGTATTAACAATATGCATTATCATATACGTAGGCGGTTTTGTTCCATAGGTACTTATTTGTTATACAAAATAATTTGGGGTGACCTGGGGCAATGGGATGACTAAATATAAAACTATATGCCACCCCACCTAGTTACTAGTGATGGCAGTGGAATATTATTTGGGGTAGTTGTTTCTGTTTGACTGCACTCACTTCTCACACTGCTGCAATGACTGAGCTGATGAATTGATCATGAATAATTGACCCTGTAGTTTGATTGATTAAGCTTCACTGGTGTGTCCACTCCTTACTAGGTCGTACTAGTTGTCACTTTTAATTTTTAAGCTGTGACATTTTTATTGGTTATGATGGTGTTTTACTGTTGTATATTTTGTTTTCTCAATTTATCATGATCTTTAAGCATGTATGTTCTGACTTCTGACAATATTATTTCTATTCAATTAGTTTTGTTAAATTTATAACTTGTGCTGAGCCCGACACGAGACCGGCAAGCCTGAGTTCAGACACAGCTTCAGGCACGCCGGGCCTGAATTTGGGCCCAGCGCCGGCTCCGTGGTCCTGAAATTTGCGTCTCTACAAAGAACGGTTAACTTTGCCGGCCAAAAATTTAAATAGTTTAAGTCCGATGACAATTTTCTCAACGGCATAAGATGCATCGTTCAATTTGTGACAGATTGTTATCTTAATTTTAACAATCGGTCGGTAAATGAAGAAATCAGGCGACACACACCGGAGGAACGTGCGCGTTGGCGTTTTACGTACGGGCCCGGGCGGAATCGCCGGTCAGTCGAATTTGCCGGCCCATAACTTAAACAAATTTGGGTCGCATTGCAATTGTCCCAACGTCATCCAATACATCGCTTAATTTGTGGTAGATATACATCTTAAGTGTAACAATCGGCCGGTAACCGAAGGAACCAAGCGGGAAAAAAACGGGGAAGTACGCAGCCGGCCGGAATCACCGGGCAGCAAACTGTTCTGGCCCATAACTTTAAAGGTTTGGGTCGGATTGCAATTTTCGCAACGGCACCCAATACAAAGCTTAATTTGTGGTAGATAGACATCTTAAGTTTACAAATCGGCCTACAAACGAAGGAACCAAGCGATAAAAAGCGGGAGGGGTCTACGCGTTAACCCTACGTAGGCGACCGGCCGGCCGGCCGCGTGACCCACCTCCGCGTCACAGCAGCTGCGGGGTCGTTGTAACTAAATTACGAGTTGTCGCCACTTTTTCGGCCGGAGCGGTCTACCTGTTTTTTTAAAAATAATAAATTTAGTCCGAATGTTTTGAATGGATGGATTTCCGAGGTCAGGCCCCGCGCTAAGCATAACTTGTTGCGCAGGCCCTGACCCACCCGATCAAGCAATTCCTGGCGTCCGGCAGAATTTAGAGGCAAAAGTTTTACGTGTCCGACATACCTGGGACACGGTCCGCCCCGCTCACTGACGTCACCTGACCTTGAGTGCGACCGCTGCCACCGGCCGCAGGCCATCCCAGTCAGGAGCAAATAGCGAGCGCCGAAGCGACTCGAACCCGGGCTGCCACTACCGGATGAGGTCAGAAGCCTAGCGCTCTACCGACTGAGCTACAGGGCGGACGTTAGTCTTGCATTGAGGGGATTATACGGGTTTCCGTCCTGAAAGTAAATGCACTCTTTTGCAGTTGTATGAGCTTTAAACACGTTTAAGACATATAACGGACCTCAATGCTCATTTAGTCCATTATTTCAGCAATTATCAGCGTTAAAACTTGGGCGTTTTTCGAGACTAGTATCAGATAACGAGTACTTGATCTGTCTCTGATACTGTCCACCACTTTTATCTTAAGATAAATTTTAGAGTTTTGAATTATCTGCAAGTCCTACACTGGATCACAACATTATTATGCAATTCAAAACTGACGTGACTTTGTATTACTACACACTGTTCGTTGAGGTTTTGTGTTTTTGTGGTTTTCTTATCTCTGTGGCCTTTTCTCTGGCGTTGAGAATTTGGTGGTGGCGTATTCATTTTTTGGCATGAAAATTCATGAAAAATATATAATTTTGTGGGAAAACTAGGTAACTGCTGCTGTCGTTGGAACAAAACAAGTTTATTTTCTTTCAAATATTGCTTATTTTACCGTAAATATGCCATAAGTGAGGTGTTTTTATTAGCATAAAAGAGATGACTGGCTCTGCCTCAGCCGGTCCTGCAGAAAATACGCGGTGGCATCACCGCGCACTTTGGAATGTCCTTACGTGCAGAAGAGGTCATTTCCAGAAAAATGTGGCTACCGTGGGACTTCTACCACCTTTATAAGTACATCGTACTATGTACCTCAATTATTCTGGGAAAAACCCGTATAATCCCTTTAAGGTAACAATGACCACAAATTGTCAGTATCATATCATGCCTGATTCTGAAGCATGTCAAGTCTGCTTTTACAAAACCGCATGCAGAATATGTGTGATGATATGTCACTAGTATGAGTGGTATGCCTCAATTTTATACAAATTAGGAATGAGCAGATATTAAATCTGGAATGTGAAATACACTACCTTTGTAACACTACTCAGCAGGTCACAAATGAAGCTTACATATATTGTTTAGTATGAATAACAAATAACACAACATGCAACAAAGATCACTTACTCTGACTCAGCAATGGGATAATTTGTGTCGAGAACAAACAAATAAATATTCAGTGCAAATCAACTCCCCAAACAAATGCAGCGTAGCGGAAGGCGTTTTCCGGGAATGACGGATGGCCCAAGACGGGCAGCCGTGACGTCACGTAGCGTTATAATTGGCCTCGTGATTGATCTGCTTCCTTCATGTTTAAAACTTCCAAAAAGTGTCTCTGGTTCCTACTTTGTAAGTTAATTTGTTATTCAGGAAAGACTTGAGGAAACAACCTTTTTCCGTTCGTTGACACAGACAAAAAAAAATATAATCCATGTGACGTCACAGAAGAATGTGCTGCCAGATGGCGTACCTGTTGTGTATCTTACGGTGTGGATTATAAAACTGGCGGCGCACATAAAGCGGAACTGTTTACCTAATTCGATTCACCATAAAATCGGGAGGTGTGACGCGTTTGTGACGTAAATCTGAAAATGACGTCATGTTGCATAATATGATATTTCATGAATATCTCCACAGTTCCTGGGTTTTATGCCAAATTAATAGCAGAATAATTATCTGCGTACTCTGTTTAGTCATTTTATAGCATTCTGCTCGAATCTACCGAGGTCGACACTTCCCTTTAACAAATTCCACACTTTGAATGTCTTGTTTTCTTCTTTTTGTATAAATTTAGTCGGAATGTTTTTGAATGGATGTATTTCCGAAGTCAGGCCCCGCGCTAAGCATAGCTTGTTGCGCAGGCCCTGACCCCACCACCCGATCAAGCAATTCCTGGCGTCCGGCAGAATTTAGAAGCGAAAGTTTGACGTGCCCGACATACCTGGACACGGTCCGCCCCGCCCTCTGACGTCACCTGACCTTGAGTGTGACCGCTGTCACCGGCCACAGGCCATCCCAGTCAGGGGCAAATAGCGAGCGCCGAAGCGACTCGAACCCGGGCTGCCACTACCGGGTGAGGTAGTGGCAGCACCAGAAGTCCGGCGCTCTCCCAACTGAGCTACAGGGGCGGACTGAGTCATTTTATAGCATTCTGTAGCATGTCTGGTAGGGTAATCTGACAAATTGGACTTTTCATACAACCCAGTGTGTTGTTCTTTTTAACACATTCCAAACTTTCACAATTTACTTGAAAAACAAATTTCACGCTTACAAAAATGTTGGGTAGGGTAAACTAAACATTACCCCGGACACCTTGATTCAACACTGCACATTTCACAATGTACTTGAAAAACAAATTCCACGCTTAACACGCGCCCTGGAGGGCCTCTGATAATTACACGCCCTGGGCCCTGTTTCACCAAGTGAATATATTCCTTTTCGGTGCCGTACATATTCACTTTTGTCATACTATGACATATTCTGTTTCACCAAATGCCGTACTGGAATACTTATGCCATCCAAAGTATGACAGCCAAAGTACGGCATTTTTTGAATATATCCCATTTCGACCGGCCGATCTACTTCTTTAGCCAGCTGATTGCCGTGTTTGCTTACATTCAAAGTATGCCAATTTTAGTGGCATACTTTGCATCCTCAGCGCCAAGCTCAGTGCGGGTTATATTGCTATTGAATCATCAACGGATAGATTGGTCAGCGAATTTTAGTGGCATATTTATTGCTTTATTATTCGTTGTTGTGTCGTTCGTTTTTTTGCATTTTCAACTGTTCCTGTTGGTGTTTTTGCTGGCCTCTGTTTTGAGCATCGTTGTTCTGGAGAATGGAAGGTGAAGTTGAAGCTGGTGAGGCCATGTTGGGCCTATTAGTAGAAAACGCGTTTTCAACCACGTTCAAACGGTGATGCAGATTTGTCTGCGGATAACTATTTAGGTGAGATAGACTTACTAAGAAATTGCATAGAAAGGACGGTAGATATAGAAAGGACGGTATTTCGTATGTTGGTCGTAATAAAAGCATGTCTGTGTATGTATTTAACCTGTGTATGTATGTATTTAACCACTGTGTATGTATTTAACCGCATATCTAAAAAAGCGGAGCGGACGAGACTCGAACCCTCGACCACCAGATCTAAGTCCCAGCGCTCTATCACTTACGCTATCACAGCACCCGTTGGACTGCTGCTTATTTAATAAATAATCTAAATCAACCTGATGAGCCTACATTTCCATGGCAGCAGAATCATCAAATGAAAACAATGTAACTACCTAGCTCTCAATTATTCCAATATAATGTTGAAACGAAATATTGCGGAGAATAGTGTGCGTCTGCCACAAAACTCACAAGAAAATTGTATCTTAATTGATGTGCTAATCGCGACAGGCTGCGGTCACCAACACATATTTGTCAGCGCATGATACACACGGAAGATATCTTCAAAGAATATTTATTTTCAAGTTACAAAAACGCTCAGCATCTCGCTCGAATATGATTCTTGTTTCGATCTGCTATCCTCTGTTAAACTGCTGTCGCAGTCATAGTAAAGATAAAACACACTCATATCTCCACACTACACAGCTTGTTACCCGACACCACCACGCTGTTCCTTCAGCAAATGTTTTCCGCAGTTTATCTTCATAGCTTTTTGTTTTCATACTTCGGACCAAGGCCGTACTTCGGACTGATGGGGCAAGTCGGTCCGCGTTTGTGTCGCACAATGGCGAACGTGAACTTCTCCACTTGCAAAGTCACCGGCGATTGACTCTTGCTCTGGCGCTGAAGGCATTCTCTTATCAATTACCTTAGCGAATAAAACAATCTAAATTTTAACGTCAATCATAAAAAACAACAGGAAACCACTTAAGTTTCATAGGTAGTAGCTAACAGCCATGAAATTACACCAGGCACGGTAAAGCCGGCGACGAGATTGTTTGTTTACATTGTCGGCCTTGGAATGCGCCGCGTGAATCATTCCAAGAAAATATAAATATAAGTACAAATCCTTTCAAAACCATGTAATTATATATAAATGAAATTATAAATCAATATCAAAATATTAATATATATATATCAAAAATATAGATAAGCATATATTTTCCGTTATTTACGTCTGCAGACGGAAAATATAGTGCCGCCCGCTAGCCAATCAGCGCGCGGCTCTGAGTGCATGCGCGAATATTTCTCTTCGAATATATTCCCTACGGCAAGTAATATATTACCGTGATGAAACAGAATAGTATTACTGTCATACTTTGGATGCCGTACTTTTCGGAAGTACGGCATGAATATATTCACTTGGTGAAACAGGGCCCTGGAGGGGGGGCGGATTTCGCCCCCCCCCCCCCCTATGATCTCGAAAACCACGCAACGTAGCGACAAGCGGAAAACGACGTTAGATAGCTCGAGAAAAGCTCTTTCGAAAACATTTTTTTTTTCAGGTCAATATTGAGGTCACCAGAGGTCATCAAGGGTCAGATTTTCAAGTTTTCAAGACTTCGGTTCGAACACTCCCAAATATCTCGGGAACTATGATAGTTAGCAGCAAACGGAAAAAAGCAATCGAAAGTCATTGAAAAATGCAATCGACATAGGTGTCCTCAGATTTGAGCTCAGGTCAATAGTTTAGGCTCCAGAGGTCATCGAATGTCAAAAAGGTGATTTTGTTTTCAAAACTGTTTTCCCCAAATAACCTTTTACCTAATAAAGATAAAGCAATAATGTTTACGCCATCGCGTGTGTCTTGTCAAGGTGCTTCGAATCATATTCATGGTGACCGGGTTAGGTCAACTGAGAAATTTGACCTCGGGTCAAGGTCAAGTGGTGACCCAAGTTGGTAATGTTGCATATTGGGCGACGTGTCTCGACGAGACAAACATATTGGTACCGTGTTCTCTTCTCTATCTTCATTATGTCGATAGTTATTAATAAAACCGTGTTGGCGGTCACAAAATTGACCTGACCTTAGGTCACCGATATTAGAAATCCGAAATAAACAAATTGTTGGTATCTATGACCTTATGAAGTCCTGCAAGATTGAAACCGATCGGCGTAAAACTGTGGCTGTGGTACTACTGCAAACGTTTTGGAGTTGAGGTCATCACGTGACCTGGTCTGGTGACCTGACCTGAGATGACCTGAGGCCAAGAATTTTACATAATGTAGGAAGTTCATTTCTAAACAGGTATACAAAAAACGGCGGCGCTGCGCGCCGCCGTTTTTGCGCTATCCTCGAAAAACCGGAGGGGTGGGCGGATTTCGCCACCCCTCCGGTTTTCGAGATATCAGGGGCGGCGCGTGTTAACCCGCGCACTGCAGGAGCTTTGCGCCGAACACGAACTGCAGGGGGGTTGATTTCCGCCCCCCCCCCTGATATCTCGAAAACTACGCTACATAGCGATATTCGGAAAACGGTATTTGATAGATTGATACATGTTCTATCGAAAGTATGTCGATATTGTTTTAGTTCAGGTCAAAATTGAGGTGACCAGAGGTCATCAAAGGTCAAATTTTCCAGTTTTTTCCTGTTTTAGGACATCGCTCCAGAAATTCCCATATATCTCAGAAACTATGCTTGTTAGAAACAAACGGAAAAAAGCAAACGCCAGCCAGTGAAATTTTAAATCGGTAAAGTGTCCTCAAATTTGATCTCAGGTCAATATTTGAGGCTCCAGAGGTCAAAAAAGGGGGAAAATGCCGTTTTTTGCGACATCGTTTTTCGCTATTACCTTTGTACTTAAAAAAGATAACGGAAAACTGTTTACGCCATTGTGTTTATCTTGTCAAGGCGCTTTCAATGATATACATGGTGATCTTGTTAAGCTAACTTAAAAGTTTGACCTCAGGTCAAGGTCAAGTGGTGACCTAAGTAGGGCATGTTGCATATGGGAAGACGTGTCTCTACGAGACAAACACATTGATGTCTGTTTTACTTCTCTATCTTCATTATGTCGAGAGTTATTGACAAAAAAGTGATGGTCACCTCGCATGACCTCAAATGACCCAATAGGGGTCACTGAACAAAACTTACACTTGGATAATCAAGAATATCCTATAATAACATGATCCAGAAGTAATTGGACTAATATCATGCATATCCTTGAAATAGGAAGCAATTGTATATTTCCCATTGACTTATTATGGGTAGGTTACGAAATTGACCTGACCTTAGGTCACCGATATCAAAATTCCGAGATAGACGAATTGTAAGTACTTATGCCCTCATGTTATCCTGTAAGTTTCAAACTGATCGGTGAAAAACTCTGGCTTTGGCACAATTGCAAACATTTTTGGAGGTGGGGTCACTTGACCTGGTCTGGTGACCTGACCTGAGATGACCCGAGGTTATTTTTTTCCTTCAAAGTATGCGCAGTTGATGTTCTAACAGGTGTGCCAAAACCCAGCGGCGCTGCGCGCCGCCGTTTTTCGCTATCTTTGACAAACCTGAGGGGGGGGGGGGGGGGATCTCCCCCCCCCCCCCCTGCAGTACGCGGGTTAAACAAATGTCTGGTAGGGTAAAATTCCACGGCTAAAGAAATGTCTGGTAGGGTAAACTGACATTACCCCGAACACTTTGATTCAACACTGAACACTGTTCTTAAAACTGATTAAATACTGAACGCTGTTCTTAAAACTAACAATGAACACCACTGAAGACTTTCACAATTTACTTGAAAACTAACACTTGTTGTGTTGTTCTTAACAAAATCCAAGCTTTGAATGTCTGGTAGGGTAAACTGAAAGATTGGACTTTTCATACAACCCTAGTGTGTTGTTCTTATCACAGTCCACGCTTTCACAATTTACTTGAAAAACAAATGTCTGGTAGGGTAAACTAACATTACCCCGGACACCTTGATTCAACACTGAACACTGTTCTTAAAACGGATGCAACACGGAACACTGTTATTAAAACTAACATTGAACACCACTGAAGACTTTCACAATTTACTTGAAAACTAACACTTGTTGTGTTGTTCTTAACAAACTCAACGCTTTGAATGTCTGGTAGGGTAAACTGAAAGATTGGACTTTTCATACAACCCTAGTGTGTTGTTCTTAACAAATTCCACACCACTGAAGACTTTGGTAGGGTAAACTGTTATTGTTGTTGTTACTGTTATAATTTTTGTTGCTGGCTTAGGGCGCGTAGCCGTGCGGTAGGGTAAACTGAAAGATTGGACTTTTTATGCTATCAGAATAACACACAACCAAATAATACTGGCACACAGCCCCGGACACATTACCCCGGACACCTTGATTCAACACTGAACACACAACCTTGAAAACTAACATTGAACACCACTGAACACAACCTTTGTTCTTAACAAATTCCACGCTTTCACAATTTACTTGAAAACAAATTTCACGTCAGTCACACTAATATAAATTTGGGCTAGGATCGCCAGGATTAATAATATTCAACCAAGGTAGGTACCTACGATTCAACACTGAACACACAACCCTAGGCCGCTAGCGTGTTGTTTTCGTATGGTGCAGAATGAATGCCACAAAAACGCAACATATGAAGAAATTCGGGCCCACTAAATACAAGTAGAATTGCAATCAATATAAATTCCACGCTTTGCAAATAGACGTTGCTCCTCTGCCATTGTTGACAGACAGAGAGGTGACAAATGCACTGGGTACAGCCAGAATCAACAAGTGCAACAACTCGTGTCCCATCGACAGTTATCTCTGCAGAAGGAAGCGCCCCTGTTATGGAACGATCGGAGAGTAGTCTGGCGCTGACCGCTCTCCTACGGGGTTTTCCGGACACTGGCGGCGAAAGTGCGGACCGCCACACTTAAAACACCTGACACCAGTGCGCGTCTCCGTGACGACCCTCTTCAGGAGACAGTCTTTAGCCAGATGGTTTTCCCCATTGCAGTTGACTGTTGAAGCAGCGTCGCCTCATGCACGCCACTGGCGCCTCGCCAGCTACGGCTAGCCTCATTGCCTCAGCGTCGCATGCATTCTTGTCTGCCAAGACGGCGCGCGCACGCACCAACAGATCATCCAGTCGCATCGATTCTACGCGACATCCAGATCGCAAGCCCTGTCGCACCGACTCCGGGAACCCAGCGATGAAGCCACATGTTAGCCCACGCTCACTGATTCCGCCAAACGGGGCAGACAAGCGCCTCAGCTTGGCCAGGAACACGTCACCGTCTCAAACTGGCAGCAGTTTGCGAGAAACAACTTTTCATAAGCCACGAAGGAATCATGTGCAAATGCCGCGCACACCGCTCTCTTGATCTTCACGGCGTCTCCCTTATCGGCATCAGGGATCTGTTGATCACCACGAATGATCTCCCTGTCAATCGAAGCGGTATTACTTCCTCCAACTCCGTAACCCCTCTCAGTCTGCAGACCAGTTCTACCTTCTCTATCATTCTGTTACAGATGCCAAAGGAGCACACTGAATTCTGGGTCATACATACTCGACGTCCCTAACGTTTTAGATAGAGAGATAGAACCGTTTAGAGATTTCAAACCTTCACTATTTAGTCACTGCATCTTTAAAGACACTATTCTGTATTGTTATGTTATTTAGAATGTATCTTACTGACAATGTTGAAACAAACAAAAAACCGGAAGGTGTAACGACTGATCGTCCACTACGATCGTCGCCATATTACGCAGATATCTATATCGACGCAGGAAGATTCACAGGAAAATAAGGATCGTCCATGACGTCATTGGAACAATGACGTCATGGACGATCCTTATTTTTCCTGTGAATCTTCCTGCGTCGATATAGATATCTGCGTAGATATGGCGACGATCGTAGTGGACGATCAGTCGTTACACCTTCCGGTTTTTTGTTTTGTTTCAACATTGTCAGGTAAGATACATTCTAAATAACATAACAAATACAGAATAGTGCTCTTTAACAGATGCAGTGACTAAATAGTGAAGTTTTGAAAATCTCTAAACGTTCTATCTCTCTATCCTACAACGTTAGGGACGTCGAGTATGTATGACCAGAATTCAGTGGTGCTCCTTTGGCATCTGTAACAGATGGATAGAGAAGGTAGAACTGGTCTGCAGACTGAGAGGGGTTACGGAGTTGGAGGAAGTAATACCGCTTCGATTGACAGGGAGATCATTCGTGGTGATCAACAGATCCCTGATGCCGATAAGGAAGACGCCGTGAAGATCAAGAGAGCGTTTGTGCGCGGCATTTGCACATGATTCCTTCGTGGCTTATGAAAAGTTTGTTTCTCGCAAACTGCTGCCATTTGAGACGGTGGACGTGTTCCCTGGCCAAGCTGAGGCGCTTGTCCTGCCCCGTTTGGCGGAATCAGTGAGCGTGGGCTAACATGTGGCTTCATCGCTGGGTTCCCGGAGTCGGTGCGACAGGGCTTGCGATCTGGATGTCGCGTAGAATCGATGCGACTGGATGATCTGTTGGTTGCGTGCGCGCGCCCGTCTTGGCAGACAAGAATGCATGCGACGCCTGAGGCAATGAGGCTAGCCGTAGCTGGCGAGGCGCCCAGTGGCGTGCATGAGCGACCGCTGCTTCAACAGTCAACTGCAATGGGGAAAAACCATCTGGCTAAAGACTGTCTCCTGAAGAGGGTCGTCACGGAGACGCGCACTGGTGTAGGTGTTTTAAGTGTGGCGGTCCGCACTTTCGCCGCCAGTGTCCGGAAAACCCCGTAGGAGAGCGGTCAGCGCCAGACTACTCTCCGATCGTCTCCATACAGGGGCGCTTCCTTCTGCAGAGATACACTGTCGATGGGACACGAGTTGTTGCACCTTGTTGATTCTGGCTGTACCCAGTGCATTTGTCACCTCTCTGTCTGTCAACAATGGCAGAGGAGCAACGTCTATTTGCAAAGCGTGGAATTTATATTGATTGCAATTCTACTTGTATTTAGTGGGCCCGAATTTCTTCATATGTTGCGTTTTTGTGGCATTCATTCTGCACCATACGAAAACAACACGCTAGCGGCCTAGGGTTGTGTGTTCAGTGTTGAATCGTAGGTACCTACCTTGGTTGAATATTATTAATCCTGGCGATCCTAGCCCAAATTTATATTAGTGTGACTGACGTGAAATTTGTTTTCAAGTAAATTGTGAAAGCGTGGAATTTGTTAAGAACAAAGGTTGTGTTCAGTGGTGTTCAATGTTAGTTTTCAAGGTTGTGTGTTCAGTGTTGAATCAAGGTGTCCGGGGTAATGTGTCCGGGGCTGTGTGCCAGTATTATTTGGTTGTGTGTTATTCTGATAGCATAAAAAGTCCAATCTTTCAGTTTACCCTACCGCACGGCTACGCGCCCTAAGCCAGCAACAAAAATTATAACAGTAACAACAACAATAACAGTTTACCCTACCAAAGTCTTCAGTGGTGTGGAATTTGTTAAGAACAACACACTAGGGTTGTATGAAAAGTCCAATCTTTCAGTTTACCCTACCAGACATTCAAAGCGTTGAGTTTGTTAAGAACAACACAACAAGTGTTAGTTTTCAAGTAAATTGTGAAAGTCTTCAGTGGTGTTCAATGTTAGTTTTAATAACAGTGTTCCGTGTTGCATCCGTTTTAAGAACAGTGTTCAGTGTTGAATCAAGGTGTCCGGGGTAATGTTAGTTTACCCTACCAGACATTTGTTTTTCAAGTAAATTGTGAAAGCGTGGACTGTGATAAGAACAACACACTAGGGTTGTATGAAAAGTCCAATCTTTCAGTTTACCCTACCAGACATTCAAAGCTTGGATTTTGTTAAGAACAACACAACAAGTGTTAGTTTTCAAGTAAATTGTGAAAGTCTTCAGTGGTGTTCATTGTTAGTTTTAAGAACAGCGTTCAGTATTTAATCAGTTTTAAGAACAGTGTTCAGTGTTGAATCAAAGTGTTCGGGGTAATGTCAGTTTACCCTACCAGACATTTCTTTAGCCGTGGAATTTTACCCTACCAGACATTTGTTTAACCCGCGTACTGCAGGGGGGGGGGGGGGAGATCCCCCCCCCCCCCCCCTCAGGTTTGTCAAAGATAGCGAAAAACGGCGGCGCGCAGCGCCGCTGGGTTTTGGCACACCTGTTAGAACATCAACTGCGCATACTTTGAAGGAAAAAAATAACCTCGGGTCATCTCAGGTCAGGTCACCAGACCAGGTCAAGTGACCCCACCTCCAAAAATGTTTGCAATTGTGCCAAAGCCAGAGTTTTTCACCGATCAGTTTGAAACTTACAGGATAACATGAGGGCATAAGTACTTACAATTCGTCTATCTCGGAATTTTGATATCGGTGACCTAAGGTCAGGTCAATTTCGTAACCTACCCATAATAAGTCAATGGGAAATATACAATTGCTTCCTATTTCAAGGATATGCATGATATTAGTCCAATTACTTCTGGATCATGTTATTATAGGATATTCTTGATTATCCAAGTGTAAGTTTTGTTCAGTGACCCCTATTGGGTCATTTGAGGTCATGCGAGGTGACCATCACTTTTTTGTCAATAACTCTCGACATAATGAAGATAGAGAAGTAAAACAGACATCAATGTGTTTGTCTCGTAGAGACACGTCTTCCCATATGCAACATGCCCTACTTAGGTCACCACTTGACCTTGACCTGAGGTCAAACTTTTAAGTTAGCTTAACAAGATCACCATGTATATCATTGAAAGCGCCTTGACAAGATAAACACAATGGCGTAAACAGTTTTCCGTTATCTTTTTTTAAGTACAAAGGTAATAGCGAAAAACGATGTCGCAAAAAACGGCATTTTCCCCCTTTTTTGACCTCTGGAGCCTCAAATATTGACCTGAGATCAAATTTGAGGACACTTTACCGATTTAAAATTTCACTGGCTGGCGTTTGCTTTTTTCCGTTTGTTTCTAACAAGCATAGTTTCTGAGATATATGGGAATTTCTGGAGCGATGTCCTAAAACAGGAAAAAACTGGAAAATTTGACCTTTGATGACCTCTGGTCACCTCAATTTTGACCTGAACTAAAACAATATCGACATACTTTCGATAGAACATGTATCAATCTATCAAATACCGTTTTCCGAATATCGCTATGTAGCGTAGTTTTCGAGATATCAGGGGGGGGGGCGGAAATCAACCCCCCTGCAGTTCGTGTTCGGCGCAAAGCTCCTGCAGTGCGCGGGTTAACACGCGCCGCCCCTGATATCTCGAAAACCGGAGGGGTGGCGAAATCCGCCCACCCCTCCGGTTTTTCGAGGATAGCGCAAAAACGGCGGCGCGCAGCGCCGCCGTTTTTTGTATACCTGTTTAGAAATGAACTTCCTACATTATGTAAAATTCTTGGCCTCAGGTCATCTCAGGTCAGGTCACCAGACCAGGTCACGTGATGACCTCAACTCCAAAACGTTTGCAGTAGTACCACAGCCACAGTTTTACGCCGATCGGTTTCAATCTTGCAGGACTTCATAAGGTCATAGATACCAACAATTTGTTTATTTCGGATTTCTAATATCGGTGACCTAAGGTCAGGTCAATTTTGTGACCGCCAACACGGTTTTATTAATAACTATCGACATAATGAAGATAGAGAAGAGAACACGGTACCAATATGTTTGTCTCGTCGAGACACGTCGCCCAATATGCAACATTACCAACTTGGGTCACCACTTGACCTTGACCCGAGGTCAAATTTCTCAGTTGACCTAACCCGGTCACCATGAATATGATTCGAAGCACCTTGACAAGACACACGCGATGGCGTAAACATTATTGCTTTATCTTTATTAGGTAAAAGGTTATTTGGGGAAAACAGTTTTGAAAACAAAATCACCTTTTTGACATTCGATGACCTCTGGAGCCTAAACTATTGACCTGAGCTCAAATCTGAGGACACCTATGTCGATTGCATTTTTCAATGACTTTCGATTGCTTTTTTCCGTTTGCTGCTAACTATCATAGTTCCCGAGATATTTGGGAGTGTTCGAACCGAAGTCTTGAAAACTTGAAAATCTGACCCTTGATGACCTCTGGTGACCTCAATATTGACCTGAAAAAAAAAATGTTTTCGAAAGAGCTTTTCTCGAGCTATCTAACGTCGTTTTCCGCTTGTCGCTACGTTGCGTGGTTTTCGAGATCATAGGGGGGGGGGGGGCGAAATCCGCCCCCCCTCCAGGGCCCTGTTTCACCAAGTGAATATATTCATGCCGTACTTCCGAAAAGTACGGCATCCAAAGTATGACAGTAATACTATTCTGTTTCATCACGGTAATATATTACTTGCCGTAGGGAATATATTCGAAGAGAAATATTCGCGCATGCACTCAGAGCCGCGCGCTGATTGGCTAGCGGGCGGCACTATATTTTCCGTCTGCAGACGTAAATAACGGAAAATATATGCTTATCTATATTTTTGATATATATATATTAATATTTTGATATTGATTTATAATTTCATTTATATATAATTACATGGTTTTGAAAGGATTTGTACTTATATTTATATTTTCTTGGAATGATTCACGCGGCGCATTCCAAGGCCGACAATGTAAACAAACAATCTCGTCGCCGGCTTTACCGTGCCTGGTGTAATTTCATGGCTGTTAGCTACTACCTATGAAACTTAAGTGGTTTCCTGTTGTTTTTTATGATTGACGTTAAAATTTAGATTGTTTTATTCGCTAAGGTAATTGATAAGAGAATGCCTTCAGCGCCAGAGCAAGAGTCAATCGCCGGTGACTTTGCAAGTGGAGAAGTTCACGTTCGCCATTGTGCGACACAAACGCGGACCGACTTGCCCCATCAGTCCGAAGTACGGCCTTGGTCCGAAGTATGAAAACAAAAAGCTATGAAGATAAACTGCGGAAAACATTTGCTGAAGGAACAGCGTGGTGGTGTCGGGTAACAAGCTGTGTAGTGTGGAGATATGAGTGTGTTTTATCTTTACTATGACTGCGACAGCAGTTTAACAGAGGATAGCAGATCGAAACAAGAATCATATTCGAGCGAGATGCTGAGCGTTTTTGTAACTTGAAAATAAATATTCTTTGAAGATATCTTCCGTGTGTATCATGCGCTGACAAATATGTGTTGGTGACCGCAGCCTGTCGCGATTAGCACATCAATTAAGATACAATTTTCTTGTGAGTTTTGTGGCAGACGCACACTATTCTCCGCAATATTTCGTTTCAACATTATATTGGAATAATTGAGAGCTAGGTAGTTACATTGTTTTCATTTGATGATTCTGCTGCCATGGAAATGTAGGCTCATCAGGTTGATTTAGATTATTTATTAAATAAGCAGCAGTCCAACGGGTGCTGTGATAGCGTAAGTGATAGAGCGCTGGGACTTAGATCTGGTGGTCGAGGGTTCGAGTCTCGTCCGCTCCGCTTTTTTAGATATGCGGTTAAATACATACACAGTGGTTAAATACATACATACACAGGTTAAATACATACACAGACATGCTTTTATTACGACCAACATACGAAATACCGTCCTTTCTATATCTACCGTCCTTTCTATGCAATTTCTTAGTAAGTCTATCTCACCTAAATAGTTATCCGCAGACAAATCTGCATCACCGTTTGAACGTGGTTGAAAACGCGTTTTCTACTAATAGGCCCAACATGGCCTCACCAGCTTCAACTTCACCTTCCATTCTCCAGAACAACGATGCTCAAAACAGAGGCCAGCAAAAACACCAACAGGAACAGTTGAAAATGCAAAAAAACGAACGACACAACAACGAATAATAAAGCAATAAATATGCCACTAAAATTCGCTGACCAATCTATCCGTTGATGATTCAATAGCAATATAACCCGCACTGAGCTTGGCGCTGAGGATGCAAAGTATGCCACTAAAATTGGCATACTTTGAATGTAAGCAAACACGGCAATCAGCTGGCTAAAGAAGTAGATCGGCCGGTCGAAATGGGATATATTCAAAAAATGCCGTACTTTGGCTGTCATACTTTGGATGGCATAAGTATTCCAGTACGGCATTTGGTGAAACAGAATATGTCATAGTATGACAAAAGTGAATATGTACGGCACCGAAAAGGAATATATTCACTTGGTGAAACAGGGCCCAGGGCGTGTAATTATCAGAGGCCCTCCAGGGCGCGTGTTAAGCGTGGAATTTGTTTTTCAAGTACATTGTGAAATGTGCAGTGTTGAATCAAGGTGTCCGGGGTAATGTTTAGTTTACCCTACCCAACATTTTTGTAAGCGTGAAATTTGTTTTTCAAGTAAATTGTGAAAGTTTGGAATGTGTTAAAAAGAACAACACACTGGGTTGTATGAAAAGTCCAATTTGTCAGATTACCCTACCAGACATGCTACAGAATGCTATAAAATGACTCAGTCCGCCCCTGTAGCTCAGTTGGGAGAGCGCCGGACTTCTGGTGCTGCCACTACCTCACCCGGTAGTGGCAGCCCGGGTTCGAGTCGCTTCGGCGCTCGCTATTTGCCCCTGACTGGGATGGCCTGTGGCCGGTGACAGCGGTCACACTCAAGGTCAGGTGACGTCAGAGGGCGGGGCGGACCGTGTCCAGGTATGTCGGGCACGTCAAACTTTCGCTTCTAAATTCTGCCGGACGCCAGGAATTGCTTGATCGGGTGGTGGGGTCAGGGCCTGCGCAACAAGCTATGCTTAGCGCGGGGCCTGACTTCGGAAATACATCCATTCAAAAACATTCCGACTAAATTTATACAAAAAGAAGAAAACAAGACATTCAAAGTGTGGAATTTGTTAAAGGGAAGTGTCGACCTCGGTAGATTCGAGCAGAATGCTATAAAATGACTAAACAGAGTACGCAGATAATTATTCTGCTATTAATTTGGCATAAAACCCAGGAACTGTGGAGATATTCATGAAATATCATATTATGCAACATGACGTCATTTTCAGATTTACGTCACAAACGCGTCACACCTCCCGATTTTATGGTGAATCGAATTAGGTAAACAGTTCCGCTTTATGTGCGCCGCCAGTTTTATAATCCACACCGTAAGATACACAACAGGTACGCCATCTGGCAGCACATTCTTCTGTGACGTCACATGGATTATATTTTTTTTTGTCTGTGTCAACGAACGGAAAAAGGTTGTTTCCTCAAGTCTTTCCTGAATAACAAATTAACTTACAAAGTAGGAACCAGAGACACTTTTTGGAAGTTTTAAACATGAAGGAAGCAGATCAATCACGAGGCCAATTATAACGCTACGTGACGTCACGGCTGCCCGTCTTGGGCCATCCGTCATTCCCGGAAAACGCCTTCCGCTACGCTGCATTTGTTTGGGGAGTTGATTTGCACTGAATATTTATTTGTTTGTTCTCGACACAAATTATCCCATTGCTGAGTCAGAGTAAGTGATCTTTGTTGCATGTTGTGTTATTTGTTATTCATACTAAACAATATATGTAAGCTTCATTTGTGACCTGCTGAGTAGTGTTACAAAGGTAGTGTATTTCACATTCCAGATTTAATATCTGCTCATTCCTAATTTGTATAAAATTGAGGCATACCACTCATACTAGTGACATATCATCACACATATTCTGCATGCGGTTTTGTAAAAGCAGACTTGACATGCTTCAGAATCAGGCATGATATGATACTGACAATTTGTGGTCATTGTTACCTTAAAGGGATTATACGGGTTTTTCCCAGAATAATTGAGGTACATAGTACGATGTACTTATAAAGGTGGTAGAAGTCCCACGGTAGCCACATTTTTCTGGAAATGACCTCTTCTGCACGTAAGGACATTCCAAAGTGCGCGGTGATGCCACCGCGTATTTTCTGCAGGACCGGCTGAGGCAGAGCCAGTCATCTCTTTTATGCTAATAAAAACACCTCACTTATGGCATATTTACGGTAAAATAAGCAATATTTGAAAGAAAATAAACTTGTTTTGTTCCAACGACAGCAGCAGTTACCTAGTTTTCCCACAAAATTATATATTTTTCATGAATTTTCATGCCAAAAAATGAATACGCCACCACCAAATTCTCAACGCCAGAGAAAAGGCCACAGAGATAAGAAAACCACAAAAACACAAAACCTCAACGAACAGTGTGTAGTAATACAAAGTCACGTCAGTTTTGAATTGCATAATAATGTTGTGATCCAGTGTAGGACTTGCAGATAATTCAAAACTCTAAAATTTATCTTAAGATAAAAGTGGTGGACAGTATCAGAGACAGATCAAGTACTCGTTATCTGATACTAGTCTCGAAAAACGCCCAAGTTTTAACGCTGATAATTGCTGAAATAATGGACTAAATGAGCATTGAGGTCCGTTATATGTCTTAAACGTGTTTAAAGCTCATACAACTGCAAAAGAGTGCATTTACTTTCAGGACGGAAACCCGTATAATCCCCTCAATGCAAGACTAACGTCCGCCCTGTAGCTCAGTCGGTAGAGCGCTAGGCTTCTGACCTCATCCGGTAGTGGCAGCCCGGGTTCGAGTCGCTTCGGCGCTCGCTATTTGCTCCTGACTGGGATGGCCTGCGGCCGGTGGCAGCGGTCGCACTCAAGGTCAGGTGACGTCAGTGAGCGGGGCGGACCGTGTCCCAGGTATGTCGGACACGTAAAACTTTTGCCTCTAAATTCTGCCGGACGCCAGGAATTGCTTGATCGGGTGGGTCAGGGCCTGCGCAACAAGTTATGCTTAGCGCGGGGCCTGACCTCGGAAATCCATCCATTCAAAACATTCGGACTAAATTTATTATTTTAAAAAAACAGGTAGACCGCTCCGGCCGAAAAAGTGGCGACAACTCGTAATTTAGTTACAACGACCCCGCAGCTGCTGTGACGCGGAGGTGGGTCACGCGGCCGGCCGGCCGGTCGCCTACGTAGGGTTAACGCGTAGACCCCTCCCGCTTTTTATCGCTTGGTTCCTTCGTTTGTAGGCCGATTTGTAAACTTAAGATGTCTATCTACCACAAATTAAGCTTTGTATTGGGTGCCGTTGCGAAAATTGCAATCCGACCCAAACCTTTAAAGTTATGGGCCAGAACAGTTTGCTGCCCGGTGATTCCGGCCGGCTGCGTACTTCCCCGTTTTTTTCCCGCTTGGTTCCTTCGGTTACCGGCCGATTGTTACACTTAAGATGTATATCTACCACAAATTAAGCGATGTATTGGATGACGTTGGGACAATTGCAATGCGACCCAAATTTGTTTAAGTTATGGGCCGGCAAATTCGACTGACCGGCGATTCCGCCCGGGCCCGTACGTAAAACGCCAACGCGCACGTTCCTCCGGTGTGTGTCGCCTGATTTCTTCATTTACCGACCGATTGTTAAAATTAAGATAACAATCTGTCACAAATTGAACGATGCATCTTATGCCGTTGAGAAAATTGTCATCGGACTTAAACTATTTAAATTTTTGGCCGGCAAAGTTAACCGTTCTTTGTAGAGACGCAAATTTCAGGACCACGGAGCCGGCGCTGGGCCCAAATTCAGGCCCGGCGTGCCTGAAGCTGTGTCTGAACTCAGGCTTGCCGGTCTCGTGTCGGGCTCAGCACAAGTTATAAATTTAACAAAACTAATTGAATAGAAATAATATTGTCAGAAGTCAGAACATACATGCTTAAAGATCATGATAAATTGAGAAAACAAAATATACAACAGTAAAACACCATCATAACCAATAAAAATGTCACAGCTTAAAAATTAAAAGTGACAACTAGTACGACCTAGTAAGGAGTGGACACACCAGTGAAGCTTAATCAATCAAACTACAGGGTCAATTATTCATGATCAATTCATCAGCTCAGTCATTGCAGCAGTGTGAGAAGTGAGTGCAGTCAAACAGAAACAACTACCCCAAATAATATTCCACTGCCATCACTAGTAACTAGGTGGGGTGGCATATAGTTTTATATTTAGTCATCCCATTGCCCCAGGTCACCCCAAATTATTTTGTATAACAAATAAGTACCTATGGAACAAAACCGCCTACGTATATGATAATGCATATTGTTAATACTATTGTAAATACATATTACTGAAAATATTTTTTGATGCATATTTTACTATATAGTTCACATGAGAAAGGACATATTCAAGTCATACTCATTTGTAGTTTTGGTAAGTGAACAAATATTGTATTATATGCAATTACAATATCAACGGTGGACAGATGCCTAAACACAACCAAACAAAACACATTTTGCAAAGAAATCTAAGTGGCCAAGACCTATCCAGCACTGCAACCAGTCTAGTTCCCCTTCAACTTCTT
>JAXIVJ010008527.1:0-22500 GCA_036785665.1 Chirona hameri
TATATATATATTATATATATATATATATATATATATATATATATATATATATATATATATATATATATATATAATTGTGGAAAAAATTGTTCGGTGTGCAAAGTTATTTACAGACAGGAGGACAGGGTTAGAGGCCCGGGAGAGAAGGAAACTTGTACATATGATACAACAATAGAATGTAAGTCGAGGAACGTAATATACGGCATTTTGCGAAGTATGTGAGTGTGTGATTTATGTTGGAGAAACGGGAGGAGTACTCTACCAAAGAGTTCAAAATCACCTGACGACTATACGGTGCGGCAGGAATGAAATGGAGGTAGCAGCCCACTTTAATGGGAGGGACACCAACTGTCAAACGCCAAATTTGTAGGACTGGAAAAAGTGTGGAAGGGTTGGGTAACGTATAGGAGAGTGCGGGAACAAAGATGGGTAGGCTTATTTGGCACACACCAAAGGGAAGGGGGGCTGAATAAGAAAACGAATTAAGTGGGAAGTGGGATTAAGGGGAAGGAAGCTAGCTTCGCAAGTCTTTTTTCCCGGAGGCGGGTTTAGGCTTTTTGGCATGTACAAAATGGAAAGATAAATTTGCGATCTTATATCTGATGTGTTTGCGATCTCTGATCTCTGATCTGTTTGCTATCTCTGATCTCCAATGTGCTTGCGATCTCTGAATGTGTTTTGTTTTGAGTGTGGTTTTGTGTACGCCGCCGCACGGAGGTTGTCGGTATAACTATGCCATGTTTTATGTTAAGGTGTTTCGAAACTGTGGTCTTGTTTTGATGTGTGCATTTCGCTGACGAAGTGGCAATAAAGCGCCGTGAAACTGTCCGAACAAGCCGAGTTTTTATTTAATTTACGTCATCAGCCGAGTACAGTGTATGGATTATTGATATGCACTAACGTAAAAGCAAGACTGTAATTTCGAAAGAATGTGTTATTAATTTTGTATTGTACGAACTATCCCGACACGAACGTGATCAAGATGACCGACCCAGAAGACTTCTTGTCCCGCGAGACCTGGAAGATAAGTTTTTACTTCAAGCGGAAGAGAACACTGCTAGGGGTATTGAGACCTGTGGCCTGGTATGTGGCCACGAGGAGAAAGGTATGATCCGAGTCACCCATCTACTGATTCCTCCACAAACTGGGTCTTATAATACGGTGGAAATGTTGGATGCTCAGCTTGTGGCGAGCAAGATTATCGAAAACAATCTGCTGGTTGTGGGCTGGATTCACACCCATCCAACCCAAACTGCTTTCCTAAGCAGTATCGACGTACACACCCAGTATTCATACCAAGCGTTGTTAAGAGAAGCAGTGGCAGTTGTTTGTGCACCGTCCTACAGTACCGTGAAATGGCTCCGGCTCACTGCGGCAGGGATGCGTATCAGTTGGGCAAACTACGGGGAGGCGATCTAAAAATGGATCGATCAAAAATTAGATCGTGACGTCATCAAAATGGGCGGAGCGAGCCCTTATAAGGAGATCCGATCTAAAAATGGATTGATTTCCTGACATTCACACATACAAACACCCTATCACCCCTCAAAAAATGTCCATCACCCCTGGATTTTTTTCCCGGTTGAAACTACACGAATCGCTCCATCATATTTGCTTGTACCTGGAAGGAGCCTACTTTGGCAGATATTGCGTCAATGAGAAAGGCTGACTATGAATGACCATATGAAGTCTGCTATTTAATGATTAATTGTAATATTATTCAGCATCGCTTTTTGTTAAAATTAATGATTAATGAAAATGAAAATTTTGGAGTTCATTTACCTGTCAAATTATAATTTTTCGGAAATTAATATTCTGCATACACACTATTTGTTTATGATGAACCACCATGTTGTAGAGTTTGTGCTGTGAAGTGGGCAGGTTGGTTCGCCGGACTTTTATTTTTTAAAGGCAATAGGATACTAGCAGATCATATTTATTACCGCCTATGACAACGATCAAACCTTAAAAAATATATATATACATATGAGTGGTTTTTAAAGGGTATTTGTCCGTGTGAGTGGAATGATTGGCATAATTAAATGGTGACTCTTTGTAGGCAATTGTGGCGCAGTGGCTCAGTCCCGTTTTAAATCGTTGTTTTTCAACAATTGGGATTAATATTTGGACTGTTTTAGGGCTAGATCATTTAATTGTTTATCCTTCTACATAATCATTGCGATTTTATTCTCATGGGTTGCATCGGTGTAGTCAAAATGATAAGAAATGACATTAGTGTGAGTTGTGAGGTGAGGTGATTCACATTGAAATTGTGCAAACATGTCTTCTAAAAAGGTAATACAACTTTTATGTTGGTTGTTGTGACCATCTGTGGCCAAAATATTAAATCCACTTCAACTTTGGTAATCTTTACTGGGTACTGGTTATGCCTTGCTTTGCAGTCAGTGGTTGGGTTAACAAGAGGTGGCGTATACCTGTCACAAATTTACAATTGAATTATGTACATAAATGTAAAAAAATACAGAGGTGGTTGACGTCTCCTCATACGTCTTTAGTGGATGTGAGGCGAGTCATGGGCGTATTCACCACTGGGGAAATTTGGCAGATTTCCCGGAAAGTTTTCTCATCCGCCTTCATTTCAGTGGTAGTGGTACCATTTGCTTGCAATTTTTGCGGAGAAAAAGTTCACAAACATGTTCAGCTGACCTCGCCTGACATGTAGACATACAATTAAGTGTGATTCAACAACTTTCAAAAAGGTGGGACAGCCCCTTTAAGGAATCTTTAGGACATTCAAAAATAAATGTTAGGTTCATACTGCTGTACATTGAACTTTTACTGAGCTTGATACCAAACTGATAATAAGGCTTCCTGGCTGAGATTGACAATAATGTTTGTGTCACCAGGAGATATGGCTGACGAAAACCAAACCATAGTCCTTCGCAGGGTACCTGTCAAGGGGTGAGTTATGACAACTACATTTCAAGCTTATATACATATGCTTATTTGCAGTGTCCCAAAATTGAGTTCGTGTCTGGGTGTCAGTGAAAAGTCATGTAGAAAGAAGACCATGGGAGGGGAAAATAAAGAGCTCAAACAAGGTCTAGAATGAATTATTGTTTCTAATGGTGTAAAACAACAATGCATTTGCATACAAACACTTAATTAATGTTTAACAAGACATTCTGAACAAATGCATCTCTCTTGTGTCAAATTATCATCAATGTTGGAGTGGAAAAGTTAATGCATAAAAAGTGGGGTGAGTGGGGAATTATTCCTGCTTGGGTGTTACTTGCCACACTAGATCGACAATTCTGGGACACTGCTTATTTGCCTACCAATAAGCACCACATGCGGAACTTTATATACTTTTGGGGTTGTAGCTACAACTGCATCCTCAAAAACTACAACCCCAATCATTAATATTACAACCCCAACATTGCCAGTGAATGCCTACCCAAGTAAATAAATACAGTAAATGATACGCAAAACTAAAGGATTTTTCACCAAAGGAATTTTCAATAACAATCATAACAAAACAATTAATAAATATATGAACACAGAAAAGGACAAACTTTAAAATGTTAGTAAAGTTTGTCATAAAATAACATTTAAAATCCAACAATAGGTAGTACAACATGTTATCCCAAAATTACTGAGAAAGACTATGTAGGTACCCAGGGGTGTAGGGTCATATTCAGTTGGGTCATAAACACAATAGAACAACACTACCTACTGACAAACGGGTAACATTTTTGTCAATTTCAGACACCCACAAAATGGCAATCTATAGGTGTTAACGTAAAAACATGAGCAAAACAAGATTGAGTGTAGCATATTTTACATTGGGCTTAGTTCTGGATAGGTCACACATTTAACATTAGAGTGCACCCTTACGCGGTTGGCAAAAGTTATACTACATTTTGAGCTAAAATATGCTGGTGAAATTGAAACTTAATGAAGAACTTGAGCAATATTATACATATTTTGGTGTGTGAAAGACGTGAAGGCATACCAATCATCCTGAGCTGGAAAAAGACCACAAATAATCATAGACCCAAATCATATGAGTTTAAATTTAGGATTAATTTACCACAACCTTCAATTTTTAGCCAGACAAACATTATTTTCACAAGATATACCTGGTCATGGTGTTGAAAAGTAGAGGGCCACATCAGTAAAAGTCATTTTAAAAGAGAATAGCCTAATCCAACATCAATCAAACAAAAACGCATGTGAAAACAGCATAAATATTGAAAGCAATATACAAGGGCAAAATAAATGTACATATTTGACATAGCTGCGTCATATTTGTCTCTTTTATTCAGCTACGTCAAATTAGCAGTAGATTGATATTGCTCAGTAGTATCAATCTATTGGGAAATCTAAAATTTGAGGCACGTAGCCTCAGAATTTCCTGAAACTTGGCAGGTACGTCCTCCTTGCCACGCTGAACACGAAAAACGTAAGATTAGCCTGGAACACGGGGTACTTTCAGAGTTATAGATTTGTTTAAGTTTTGAATGTCTGTCTTCCTTTATTTTGAAACGACTGCGCAGGAATTGGAAGCTTTCCGCGTCAAGTTAGCCAGATATTCAACTGACAGACATTCAAAACTTAAAACGTTATAACTTTTAAAGTAGCCCGTATTCCAGGATAATTTTACGTTTTTCGTGTTTAGCGTGGCAAGGAGGACCTACCTGTCAAGTTTCAGGCAATTTTGAGGTGACGGGCCTCAAAATTATAGATTGGGCAATATCAATCAGCTGCTAATTTTACGTACGTCTTTTATTATTCCTAAAAGGCAGGGTATTAACCCTCGCCCTACGGGGGGGGGGGGGGCCTGACAGAACCCTGAGGGTTTTCTTGAATAACTTTTTACACATACAATGCATCTTGCTGAAATTTTTGGTAGTTGAGTTTTACAACAATTATACGTAGGCTGTAAAACTTTAATTGAAATTGGTTGAGTAGTTTTGGAGATAATCATGTTTTGATGACGTCATGTTGGTAAAAAATGATAAATATTTGCAAAATCGTAGAAAACAGAGTTTTGAAACAAATTGCAAACGCAATTCACCAAAGATACAAAATAGCATTCTCTTTAAAATGGCGATCTCGGATTTTCAAAATTTTGGGGTTTGACCCCAATTGTTTTTTTTTTAAATCCCCACAAAATCAAAATTTTCAAATTCATGTGAGTACTGAGTATGGACAATACCCATACCAAATTTCAAAGCAATATCTTCATTTTTGACTGAGTGATAGCTCTCTAAGTGTACGAAACTGATGACGTCATTTTTTTTAATAATTTTGTTTACTTTTTTTTGACAAGATACGAACAAATAATTTACTTTTTTTGTATTTCTGAGCCAAAACTGGTCTAGGAACATGCCTTTTTATTTACATTTATCAATTTCTAATTTTGAGGTTTTCTGCATGGCAAAATCTCTGTTCCGGACGTGGTAAGTCCGAGGTCATTTACTTGACCTGGAAGGTCACCCGTTGACCTGAAACCTAAAATTCGCAAACTGTTAGATTCCTCTCATGACAGGCAACATGCTGGTTCTTACCGCATTGCTCAAAGTTACTTGGTTTGGAAGTTAACAGGGGGCCTGTCAGACCCCCCCCCCCCCCGTAGGGCGAAAGTGAAAAAAGCTCCCGTAGGGAGAGAATTAATCCATCACCGAAATGACCACTTTCTCATTGACTTCCATGTTAAAGCATCACCATTTATTTCTCAAGCTTTTATCCTAACCTAACCTAACCTCACCTCACCTCACCTCACCTCACCTCACCTCACCTCACCTCACCTCACCTCACCTCACCTCACCTCACCTCACCTCACCTAACCTAACCCCTGGAGCCAGTTTACATATTTTTAATGAAGTCCACCGGCCGAAGCCCGAAATCCTCAATATGTTGTGACGTTTTGGTGATTTTAAGTCATTTACGGTGATAAAGTTAGTTATTCGGTGATGGGATTAATGTATTGCCTTACTAAAATAATGCTGTTTGGTTCTCGCCTAATTTGTTTGCCTTGTGCATGGGTGGAGAATCCTATAGGGCAGCCCCGGCTGCGGCCGGGGCAACCTCAAAGTTGCCTCGGCGGGGCCGGGGCAGCCATTTTTGAGATACCTTTTTTGCAAGACCTTAGTTATTATTTAAATAGAATAAAGAAACGCAAATATAATCCCAGCATAAAAATGCATACTTGGTACGACTATCTGTGAAAAATATGGGTAAAATTGCGCTTTCGGTGCGCTTTCGAAATGGGGGGAGGGGGTAGTCAAAGGAGGCTGAGCCTTGCCAACTTTGTCTTAGTGAACACCTCGGGCAGGTCAGAAAACTTATATTTTCGGGGGAGGCACAGTTGGGGTCGCTATCTCCGGTCTAAAAGAGGCATATTGTCCGATCTAAAGGGGTGCCGCCGGCACTCACGACTCAAGGGGCGCCACCTGCACTCGAGAGTGGCACCTTCGGTGTCCAGACGCCCAGGAGAGGCGCCCTCGATCGTGATTCCCCCGCATGTCCATGAAGTTAGCGACGGATTCGGATTCGAATTCAGCGTCGAGTAGCGATTCGCTTCACAATGTGGTGACAGGTCAATTGGGGCACGCTGATCACGAAATGGCATTCATTTTGACATTCACGGTAATCTTAGCCGAAGTTATTGTCCGATCGCCAAAATAATTGTCTCATTCGATTACTCGGGTCAGTATATAGCCGTAGCCTTCGCAACCTCACTCGTAGCAAATGACATTGGCCCTCAATTTCAAGATCAATGGCGATTGGATGATAACTTCGGGTCGTTTTGAGTCCTTTGACCTTGAAATTGAGGGTCAAGGTCATTTTCCACGAGTGAGGTTGCAAAGGTTACGGCAGAAACTGACCCGAGGAATCTAATGAGACCATTATTTTGGCAATCGGCTTCTAACTTCGGGTCGTTTTGAGCCGCCCCGTCATATGGCCTTGAAAATGAGGGTCAATGTCATTTGCCACGAGTGAGTTTGCGAAGGCTGTGGCTAGATATTAACCCGAGGAATCGAATGAGACCATTATTTTGGCGATCGGACAATAACTTCGGGTTATTTGTCCTTTGACCTTGAAAATGAGGGTCAAGGTCATTTGCCTCCAGTGAGGTTTCGAAAGCTGCGCCTAGATATTGGCTCGAGGAATAGAATGATACCATTATTTTGTTTTGCGATCGGACAATAACTTCGGGTCGTTTTGAGCCACCCCGTCCTTTGACCTTAAAGATGATTTTGAAGATGACCTTGAATGTCAAAATGAATGTCATTTGCGTGATCAGCGTGCCCCATTTAAACTGTTCCCACATTTTGAAGCAAATCGCTACTCGACGCTGAATTCGAATCCGATTCCGTCACTAACTTCACGGACCGCCACGTGACACGTGCCCCCTAGGGCCCTTTGGTTGCGCCCCTGTCCTCGGCCTGGTCAACTTTGAAAACAATTATCCACCCATGGCCTTGTGAGTTGTGGGAAATATAAAATATGTTATAAGTATTTGTATATCTCACTGCAATATATAAAAGGACCGGACCTGGACCATCACCAGGAGGTGCCTTTCTTGTAAGAAATGGCTAGTTGCTGAATCACACCATTTATGTACAACCTTAATATTGATATTGGCTGATTATTGTTGTGTGAGCTACCATGAGGTAGTCTTTGCCTACTTTGGCCCAACATGATACTTTCAATTTGTTTAAGATTGCACACCTCGCTGTTGCTAAAATACGTCAGTAATGAGGTAATACAACCTATGTTCATTCTAAGGTGTTAAACTTCAATTTTGCACATACTTCGTTTTTATCATTAGTCGCTTTTACTACCCCCCCCCCCCCCCTCCCCCCGGTCGCCGACCCAATTACAACCCCAACGAAAAACAAAAAGTTCCGCCTCTGATAAGCACCTAACCTCTTAAAGGGATATTGCCACCTCCGGATGATTTAAAAAAAGCAACTTAAATGAATGGTGGGGATCAACAATCATGTATGCTCAAGCTCAAACTTGCTCCTGCAGCACCTAAAGCAGTGTATCGGCAAAGCATTTTGTATTTATTTCTGACTACAAAACGTTGGTCCCAGCTGTGCTCAGTACTAGATTCATGATGGTCGCTCTCATCCAGTTTGGCTGTGGTATTGGCGCCCGCCCAAAGACGAAGCGTACGAATTCGCCGAGACTTGACCTTGAAAAGTCTATCTGTGTTATAAGGTATAGGTCACATAACTCCTACGGTCCCAAAGTCGAGCCATAGCAATTCTTGCTGTTTTATTATGGAAGAGGCTAAGGTTGTTGAAAATATAATTAACTGCATACGCTTTTTAATTTTAAAGTGCACTGACGGAATGGTGATGTTGAGTTTGCAACATTTCAAAAGAAAATAACAGTCCGCAAAGAAGTGATTCTAAATAGTGATGTGGCGACTCCAATTTTACGAATGCTTGGCAAGCATGAGTGGTGCAAATGTATTTTTGTTATCTAATGGGGGAGTTTTGGGAACCAAATTTTGCAGGTGAAATCGGACACGCTTAATCGACCGATACACACCAAAAACTCCATATTGGCCTGCGAGGTGGCAATGTCCCTTTAAAAGAAGGTAGTTTGCTGTTGATCACAGGGAAGGATGTCACCTGTCCCCATCTTAGCCCATTTGGCTTTCCTTATCCTACACAGTTTGTAATACATGTGTGGTATCCAATTTGCATGCTAATAACAATCTTTTGAGTTTTTTAAATGTTGATGTGCATGGCTCAACATCACATTTTTGTTTTGTTTTACCAACATTATTTTCACATTGAAAATGTCACATTTGAAACTTTGTTTGGTCTGATTATGAGCAGGCATGAAATAAATTGCATGTTTGAATGTTAACGTGCATGGAAAACACCATCTGGTCATACAAGATGGTGTGACCAGCTTGTATATGGATGTGACTGGTAGCTAACAGTTAACAGTCAAATTCCTCCATCAGGTATCATGCTTATAAAGTTAAAGTCGCAGTGGGTCAGGAGGTTACTTTAACAAAGGACAGCACTGTGCCTTCTTATGAGAAGAGTATCGTGCGGCACAGTGGGCTCCCAGTGGGCAGCATTGGCGTGCCCCTGAATAGTGTCCTATATCGAAAATTGGACACAATGAAGGTGTCAGGGTAAGCTGAAACACGTGTTTATCATTGCTCACATAACGATCTTGTATGGTTTTACAGTTATTGATTGTTGTGCTCCTGTGGTTGCATGACATTGATACTGATGTCTGACACGCCTTTAGAAAGGTGCCTTATCCATTCTGTTATTTTGTAAAAATTGTAGATGAGGTACACATCATTAATTCCTATTCATATTTGTTCCCTGCTTCATAACATACAGCATGTAATTTCACGACATGACTAGCACTTAATAGAATGTGTATGAGACGAAAAGGTGGAGGTCAGTGGCAATTTTTAATCATTCCGCAGTATCATCGATGGTGGGCCCCGATTCGGTGGGCTCCAACGCTATCAGCGGGCGGGACCAGGGCGGCGGGCATCTGCAGGTGGTGGCGCGTACCACACAGCCACCGTCATCATCTCCGGAAATGCCACTGACCTGGCTGCAGTAGAGGCCGTGGCCCGAGACATGGGTCTCATTTAGAATAGTGTGGAAGTGAAATGTTGAAATGAGGAAGTGAATGAAATGTGTGGAAGGAAGTGATATAAAGTACAAATATGATATAAACAGCACAGTCACAATATTGTATGTATTTCATTCTTTGAGGCGCCAATAAAAGAACCATTTGTCACTAAACCGTGTCTCATTTTTGCGTTAGTGTTCAGATGACCTTTGGTGTCGAATTTCCTCCCGGGTGTGATAGAATGCATCCTGCATATGAAGTTGTTTGGTGTATGATTAAATTTTACTACTTAATTAAATCACTATGTAAATGGTTCAAGTAATAATAATGGGGATGTGTAGTGTGTACTCAGTGAATGACACTAGGTTTGGTTTAATAACACTTTATTTGCTTATTAATGCGTTGGTGGTACATTACTTAATGATAACTTTTGTTGGCATTCCTCAATTTTTGTTTTGTATTCATACTAATTGAATGCAAATTGCTTTAAAAAAATAACCTGAAGTGGGTGCGAGTCGCTACGTGCGCCCAAATACGAATGTGTGTATTATCATAACCTTGTGTTTGTAACACAGCCAATTATCTTGAGTGACAACAGGCCTAGTTTGTGATTAACATATGCAGCTTTGCCTAACTGAGAACACTATTCCCTTATTACGCATGATCGCAGCACTGAACGTTGTACAAAAGTAGACAACATCTAAATGTAGGTATATCTGATGTTGATGGGGGTCAAAGCCCAACAGTCTCCCAAAATTTGGTTTGTGCCAGGGTGTCGTAGTTTAAAATTTCGGTGAAAAAATGACCAGTGGAGGGGTGAATTAACAGTGGAGGGGTGACCAAACAGAGTCTTAGTCATTGTTTTGCAATCAAGGGATGTTAAACAACAAGCCCTTGTATATGCAAATTGCTGATATAATCTTTACCAAGGAATTCCAATTAAATGGAACTCTTTTGAGTAAGGTCAACAGCATTTGGGAGTCGAAAATTAGTGGTGAAAATGTTTGGTGGGAGTGGAAAAATATTGCTGTTTTAGTATCACTTTCCACCCAAAACTGACGAATTTGGGACACTGAGGCCCAATCAACAGCAGAATCTGCATTTCTGATGTGATGCTGACTTCTACTATTCCTCCAAAGGATGGAGTTTGTGGACGATGTGGGCAGTCCTATCCAAGTCGAAAGCCTTGGGGAACTTCCCAACCAAGATGAGCTAGAGCCGCATCCTGATCCTGCTGTTCCTGGATCAGGAAGCCCGTCCATGTCCCGTCCTGGCCTGTCCATCCCGAAGGGAAAGAAGAAGGGGGCACATATGCCGAGGTTTATCGTTGAAAATCAACACCGACGTCAAAAGTACAATAAATCCTGCCGGACGCTCCTGTCAAAGGTACGTTTCAAGAAATAATTATCAAACACTGTGCTCACTTAATGGGAAGGGGTTGGCAGCGTCCATTTTGCCACATCGTTTTGAAACGATGCAGCCATAATTTCACAACTTGGACGAGATTAACTTTAATGAAAAGGAACTCATATGCCAGGAATGTCGAATCAGCAAAAGGTCATGCTCAGGAATCAACAGTATACTAACCCATGTGCGGATCCAGGGGGAAGGGGCATGGCCCCCCAGATCGCCTGAAATCGGCTCATAATGGATACATGTCCTGATATAGAAGAAAATCTAAGAAACTTTTACCAAGGAAAGTTGTTTTAAATCAGCTATCAATGCACAAGCAAGCGAAATCCGATGAGTTTTCAGAATTATGTGAGGCTTTGGGATTCCCCCCTCCCCCCAACACCCGTTCTGGATCCGCCTTTGTATTAACCCAACTTGGAAATGGTTGTTTTATTTCCAACAATGCTCGTCTGATACTCGCTTTAGAGTAATTGCACTTGTTATCAGTGCGAAAACATAATTCGTACGACATTTATTGAGGCATCGACAAGGATTGACCAAGGTTTTGAATTTGGACGATGGAAAAGGTACATATAGTATGCTTTTTCTGAGGTCCTCATACATCTAACGACCTATTTAACCCTTCCATTTTAGTTGCTCTAGCCTATGCTAATGCATTGGTGTCCGACTCCGTTTCTCCTCTCAGGCAAAGGACGTTGAGATCAGCACTGGAGCCCACGTCCAGATTGCCATCACCCATCCTGTGTATCTGCCCCACCGTGTCGGTGGACGGACCACGGCTGACGCCTGCGTTCAGGCGGAGGACAACCAGATCGTCCCTGCACCACCAGTCCACACCTCGCCCACTGCCGCCTCCCGTACTCCGCCCACCCCGCCGATCTCACGCCAAACAGAAGTGTAACGGTCTCCAGTCGCGTTCCCGCTTCTCTCCGTGGTGTGGCCAGGAGAGGGTATGACAAAAACGTGTGCAACGTGTGTAAAGTGCGTTATGAGGCGGGCAAAGAAGAGTTGTGGGTCGGTATAGGGGCGGGAGGGGCCGACAGACGTGCCAGTGTTGGTGCCACCAGCGTTGTGTGAGGCTGAGATGCTCGTCTGCTGACGAGCTTGCTCGCATCCCTATGTACTGTCCTCAGCACCTGTAGGCTACCGTTCAGTTATACCCATGATAGTTGTTGCTTAGATAATTGTCTCACACACCTAGTATTTAGTCTCGTTACAGGTTTCACTCAGGTCAAGCTGCTCATGCTCCGTTCACTGTTCTGTCACCTGGTACTGGTTGGCTGTCTGTTTGAAAATCGTTTGCATGTGATTGTGTGTTGTGTTTTTGTAATTGGCGAGCAGTGTGCGCTGCATCGTGTCACAGTCAAGAGCTCTGTGGAAATGCTTACTCCCCAGTGCATGATGTCATTGTGTGTCTGCCGATGGCCCTCTGTGCATTGTGATATCCCAGCAATATATGTACGTTTTTGATAATACGTGAAACGTAAGGAAAAAAGAAAAGAAATGAGGCGCCAATGCAAAAGTAATACGTGCCAGTGATTTTGGAAGGGACCCAAATGACATATATGATAATTGATTTCCAGAAACATAGTGATATAGCAGCATAATTATGTGTTGCTTCTCACTTAGGTCATCATGTCGGCACGTTGCGGTAGTGGACGACACGGAGAAATAGTGCAAAGATGCCACGCAGAAGGTGGTTTGTGGCGTACTGATAAGAAGCATGTGAAGCAGTATGTTCTTAACTATTACGGACTAAAGCGTCGGCCATTACGTCATATCTGTACAGCATGCATCGATTATGCCAGGCAGCAGACCAAGGGAGCTTTGAAGCATCCCGCCGAGGTACGTATACCAGATCAACTGCAATACAATCAGTATGGGACGTCACGTGATCATTTCTAAACTACATTTTGATCCCTTCATTGGTTTCATTTTTATACATGACTTTCATCTAGCATTAAATCCATCTTGCTACCTTTTATTTTTCTGCCACGCGCCATTGGTATCGAGTGTCTTATTGTTTTGTAGTATTTTAAAGTAGTACGGCATTATATACAAGTATCTTCCTTTGAAAATGCAAAGGGGTCACTTCACAATTGATTATATCAAAACAAGTGAAATAACTTTACTGGTTACGCCTCCAACCTTCGGTACTGCAGTACATTTTTTTATGTTGCTTATTCATGTTAATTTGTCTTAATCTTTAATGTCACTGCTTAGATTACGGAGTCCTACAGGTCAATTAATGAACTAATGTCCACCGACTTCATGACCGTAAAATGTGCGACAGGAAAATACATCCGTTGAGGGGAGCGATGTTGGCGCGACCAACGTGTGTGACCTCGAGATAGCCACCGCCACGGGTGACCTCGAGACAGCCACCGCCACGGGTGACCTCGAGACAGCCACCGCCACGGGTGACCTCGAGACACCCACCGCCACGGGTGACCTCGAGACTGCCACCGCCACGGGTGACCTCGAGGCAGCCACCACCTCGTGTGACCTCGAGACAGCCACCGCCAGGGGTGACCTCGATGCAGACACTACGGACGACGCAGAAGTCCAGGTAGGCACTGTTGTGATTAAGGAATAGTCGTATTCCATTATTGGTTTGCACCGTTCGTAGTTGTCATTTTTGTCTAAACCACATCATGCTTTTATTTGGATTAAGTTATTGTGTTCGAGATCTAGTATGGTAATCAGTTTCTAAACCTAGTCCTGTGTCAACATATAAGTACCTGGATTTGTTCCATAAGTCAATTGGTATTGGTTATCACTGGACTGAAGACACGTTGTCGCCTTCGTAATGGACTCGGCTATGTCTGACGACTCCGGTGACTGCCTTTCCCCTGACACAAAGTGCATTAGCCATGGCAATTGGGGGTCCACATTGTCACACATTTCGAAATTTGGGTCCAGGATAAGTCTTGTTATTGAGCTGTTGGCATGTTGCCATGTTTACTCTGTCAGCTGTGTTTGTCATTGTTAAAGTATCATTGTAGTTAAAGTATGCGGTCATTGTTAAAGTATGTTTGGCAATGATGAGTGACTGCAGAATGAAAGAACAGAGTGTGTATGCGATAATGATCTGCATAGCTGACATTTTCTTACAATTTATGTAGAGGTCGTGACAATGATCTTTACGTGATTTTCACAACGTTTCGGTGGGACACTCGTGAGTTGGTCGCTGTGTGTAATCTGTTAGTTCAGAAAGGTTTTTTAACACTATCAACTGAAGATTAGTGCAGCAACAAGAAGGCAACATTTGTTTTGTTTGTTTGTTTCCAGAGGGGTGCAGCTGCCACACGTCTGGTCATCGAGCTACTGAAGTCTGGTAGCCTGCCGCAGCGGTCCATCAGTGATCTAGCTGGCGCACTCGGCGCTGCCTTGAACAGCAAACTTCTGGAGGAAACGTATGGCATCTCGGCTGACTTCAAAGACGTGGACTGTTTGAAGGCACTGTCACCATTGCACTGGCTGCAGGAGAGGGAGCCGGCAATAGTTCAGTTCTTGACAAACATAACTGCCAAGAAGGGAAAGTCCGGCAATGAGACGTCAGACTTAAGGCTAGCTCATGTGTACGAGCAGCTTATGGGCTGCAGGAATGCACGCTTTGTAGGCCCCTTCAACTTCAGCGAAAGTCTGGTAATGAACACTTACCGTCAGAGCACATCTGCGTGCGCAATAGATTCCGCTGTTGCGCCGTCGGGCTCGACGACAACGCACAAGAACTTCCGTGTGTGACCAAGAACTTCCGTGTGTGAGACAGAGGAGACTATAGGAGAGCTAGGTGGCATAAGTAGTGAACTTGTTCTAGAATATCTAAAGAAAGTAAGGCCTAACAAGGCAGAAGGACCTGATGAAATCCATGCTAGACTTTTAAGAGAATCTGAAAGGGAGTTGTCGGTTCCATTAGCCATAATATTTTCTAAATCACTCGCAGATAGTAAAATTCCACTTGATTGGAAAAGAGCAAATGTTGTTCCTATTCATAAAAAGGGAGATAGAAGTAAAGAGGAAAACTATAGACCGGTTAGTCTGACCTCATTAGTCTGCAAGGTGCTTGAATCAATCATCAAAGATAAGATTGTTGAATTCTTGGAGCAAAATGAACTCATCAAGGATACACAGCATGGCTTTAGGAAGGGCCGTTCTTGTTTAACTAATCTTCTGGAGTTTTTGGATGTTGCAACAGATAGCTTTGATCAGGGTAAACAGCTAGATGTAGCTTTTCTTGATTTCAGTAAAGCATTTGACAAAGACCCCATACAAGACTGGGGTTGCAACTTAAAATTCATGGGATCAGGGGCAAGATTCTGGATTGGATAGAAACGTGGCTTTCAGGACGCCAGCAAAGGGTTATATTGAATGGGTGCCAATCACAATGGAAGGAGGTTCTCAGTGGGGTTCCACAGGGCTCAGTCCTGGGCCCATTGCTTTTTATAATATTTGTGAATGCAATTGAGAACAGTATAGACAGCAAAGTCTTGAAATTTGCAGACGATCTAAAAGTTGTCAGGATTATTAGAGGAAAACATGATCAGGATGTTTTTCAATCAGATCTGGACAAGCTAGTTGAGTGGTCTGAAGCATGGCAGATGAAATTCAATTTGAGTAAATGTAAGATTATGCACGCTGGACGGGTTAGCAGTAAACATAGGTATGAAATGGGTGGGCAGAAAATGGAGCAGATTGAAAAGGAAAGAGATTTAGGTGTCGTGGTAAACAATAGACTATCAGCGTCAGACCAGGTTGTAGAAGCTAGGAAAAAGGCACTTAGAATGATAGGGGCCATTAACAGAAATGTTTCCTACAAGAGTGAAAAGGTAATAACAAAACTGTATTGTGCATACGTTAGACCACATTTGGAGTATTGTGTACAAGCCTGGTCTCCAACATATGAGAAAGATTGCTGGTTGTTAGAAAGAGTTCAAAAAAGGGCAACAAAAATGGTTAATTGTCTTGGTAGTTTACCTTATGAAGATAGATTAAAGAAATTGGGTATGTTTTCACTTAGATATAGAAGGCTAAGAGGAGATCTAATTGAAGTCTTCAAATTTGTAAATAGTCAGCATTCTGGATATTTAAAGGGTATGTTTGAGTTCAATAGGGAAAATCGAGGTAGAGGTCATCAGCATAAACTCATTATGAAACAAAGTAGGACTAGGCTACGACAGTCATTTTTCAGTAGAAGGGTTGTAGGACATTGGAATATGCTACCAGGGGATGTCGCTGATGCAGTGACACTTGCTTCCTTCAAAATTAGATTAGATAAATACTTTACAGAGAAGGGATTAGTTCATAAATACTCGTGGGATTAGCCTTCTTTTATGCAAGTAGAGTAAGGTGATTTGAAGGGGCGAGACTGGTGGAGGGGGGGGGGGGGTGGGGTTGGGGTGGGGTGCAACCTCGGATGGGCCCAAGAGGCTCTTTGTTGCACTTTTCTTTTATGTCTTTATGTCTTTATGTCTTCCTGACTGGTAGTTCAGCTGGCAGAACCAAACTCCACGACGGCGACATAGAATGTTGGTTTGACACCAATCAGGTGGTGGGGAGAACAACTCGTGTGTCAGTTGGAAGCAAGTCACTGATGAGTGGGTGCACCATGATGTGTTCCATTCGTATTCCTGGGGAGGACTTGCAGGAAGATGAATCTCTGAAGCCAGCAGAATACGAAAGCATGGAACCAGAAGAACTGAAGGCTGCACTAAAGACAGTAGAGGAAACAGAAAGTGCACTCAACGACACCTACAGGATGTATCGCTTGAACTTTTGGAAGAAGACTCTGAACGAAGTGGCCAGTGAACAGAAATGCACTCAGTTCGGTGTGGAAGATTATGTGGACATGATGGCGGCGCAGATTACTGCTGGAACTTGCAATACTTCCTGCAAGCACTGCTTGGCGGTACACCAAAACAAGTTCGATGTATGCCCGTCATGCGGCAAGCATTCAGCTCCACCCGTAGTAAAGCGAGATGATCTGATGCACGGTGTCCCTTCTCAGCATGCTGAACATGTGCACGTGATAGTTGGCGAGGTGTATCAGGACATGCCGAACTCCTATGATACCTGTAAAGGCGTCCTGGAGCACATCCGCCAACATGCCAAAGTCGGTGAAGACCGTCAATGGCTGTCTGTTGGCTGCGACGGGCAACCATTTGACATATGCCGGAAGCTCATAGATGTTACGATGGTCTGTGACATCTGTGGAGAACAAGCGGACACGGACACCATGCAGCAACACCAAGCAGAGAAACATCCTGACACCGAGAAGACATTTCATAAGCTGTATGACTGGCTCCTGATCCGTCCCGGTCCTGGGCATGTCGAAATGAACACCTGCAAGGTCCTCTTCCGACTGCTCTGGACACCAATCCTCCAGTCAGTTAGCATGCTCCTCGTTTGCATGCTCCTTCAGTCAGTTAGCATGCTCCTCGGATTCAAGAGTGACGCTGCGCAGGCATTCATAAAAAAAACTGCGGTAATTTCCATGTAACGTGGCAGATAATCCGTGTGATTCTCGAGGCCCTCTCGAAGGAGCTAGCAGTGTCGTATGTGCGACACTGCCTATCTGCAGACGAAGACATCGGTGCGGAGGGCATGCTAATCTGGGCGGCTTCTGCGAAGAACAACAATTACATCCCACTCCACAAGCTGTGCGACCTGGTGTTGGCTGCTTCTGTGATGCGAGCCGGTATCAGAAGAAACAACAATGAGGCAATGTTGGCCGGACGCCAGAAGACGGCACCGATCTTCTTCACCGGACCCCACTACACCTATCAGCGCCTCATCGTCAGAGACATGGTGCAGCGCGCCCAGCTACCATCGTCGGTGAAGAAGTTTGTCGACGACAGAGCGTCCTACTCCATCTCCGGCGAATCAACACGCGGAGAGGGCGGCGACTTCGTGCTGGAGGGCAAGAATCGGCAGACGAAGTCATGGCTCCCACCAGGTAACATTGTACATAAACTACATTGGCAGTTTACGATCTCAGAAAAGAGAATCATGAATATCTTTTTCACTTTGAATTTCAACGCAAAATCAAATAATTTAAATTAAAGTAATGTTAAATAAATCGAAATTATTTTACAGTGTCTTTCGACGAAGGTAGTATCTAAAACAACTTATAATTTCAACATTTGTTTGTGGTCAAATTTTCGTCAAACAAATTGTGAAATTGTTACAAATATGACCAAATATGTTGTCATGTGTTGAAAAAATCAGCTAGTCGTGATATATTTCTGTAGTGTTCATGTACCATGTGAGGTGTTGTGTCAGTAGAGCAGCTTGCAGTTTATTCAGTGTTGCAGTGTCATGGTTATAACATTGTTAAAGGAAATAGTTCACCTTCAGCATGGGTTTTGAACTGAAATAGCAGTTTTGTAGCACGTGTTGAAAAATCCTTATCTGGAACTTCTATTGGCTGAAAAGACAGGCCGAAGATATTTGACTTTTGGGCGAAGAAATACGGCGCATATATGATGTACCGTACCGTCTGAAAGTGCCAGCACAGCCATGGAGCATGCGCAGACCAATAATGCACACCATAACATTAATAATGTACGACCTTCTGTCCTGAATTGGCGCGATGTAGGACCATTTTTGAAAATAAAAAAAGAAACTATTAAAAATATAATAAAATCGTGTTCTGAAAAATTTCCCGAAGGTGAACTATTTCCTTTAATGCAATCTAACAATAATCAATTTAAAGTTGTCTCGTACAAAACAAAATTAAAACTTTAAATGCCATTAATTTGTATCACATTACAATGCATGGCTTGACACCGACCCCCATTAATAAATGTCATTGGATGCATGTAGGTGCACCAACCAGTGTCATCGTCTCCATAATCTGACAATGTTTCTCTTTCCACATGCCAGCCGTCCACCGCACAGTGGCAGCAGGCAGTGGAGACCGGCTGGAAGCCGTGAAAGCCAGTGTGCTGAAGCGGTGTACTGTCAACGACGATACGTTCAACGAGTACGCCATCCCACTGCAGGAGAGTGTGGACACAGTCAGGGCTCAGCTGCGGCAAACCGAGTACCTGCTGAAGCCTAGTGACAGTGTGATGCACTTGCAGAGCGTCAGCGGTGTCTACATGCACCCAGACTTTGTCAACTTTGACGCCACTGCTCTGGCAAACTACAACATGTACAAGGCAGCGATGGTGGACGATACGTTGGGCCGCATGGAAAAGGTGTACGTGCTGCCAGACGACGATAGCCTGGAAAGGCTGTCAAAAGCAGAGCTGATCCAGCGCCTCACCACAGCCATCACCTCGTCGTGCTCTGGCCAGGAATGTGAGGCTCCGATGGCTGTCGTGAGACGCACAAAAACGAAATCGGGTCTGCTAGCCATCCTGCACGAAATGTTGGCAGATAGTGAAGAGGTTTGATGTGCTCAGTCGTCGGCCGCCGTCTTGACCCTGCTGCTGACCTCTGTCGACGGCCCAGCCGGTGCCCCCATCGCCCGGTCGTGTGTCCCCCACAGTCATCGGGACCGCTGGTGTCTGGTGCTGCCGGGCGTGTCGGCCGCCGTCTGAACCCAGCTGCCTCGTCGGCCTCAGTCGGCGGCCTCTGTCGGCGGCCCGGCCGGTGCCCCCATCGCCCGGTCGTGTGTCGCCCAGTCATCGTCACCTAGGCGCCGCCGGCGGCGCCGAGGCTTTTCGCGGGGCGGTGCACACGACGGGGAGTGACGGCTATGACGTGTATGACTTTTGTTTGTGTATTATTTGTTTTAAAACAACTTAAAAATAAATAGAGTAGTACTTTTTCAGTGTTTTTTTTTGCGGCGTAAACGGCACATCACAGCAGCAATACCGGAGTTCCGACGGGAACGGGACCGGGACGGCGACGGCGACGGCGACGGGAATGGAAATGGGAGACGGGAGCGGAGCGGGCATGATCAGCTTAGCTGCTATGCACTATCGAACTTGTTACCATCGTATTGCGGTAGCAAGCGGGCCACACTTGTTCCCTTACTAATGTGTGTCGTCATCATCCGTTTCATCATGTGATCAGAGACGTAACTTTACAAAAAAATCATTGGGGTTGCACTTAGTTGTTAGAGTCCATTTGTAACGCATCGCGTCATAGGCGTAATGTTAAATTCCCAAATTATTGGGGTTGTAGCTACAACTCCAATTTACATTAAAGTTCCACCCATGCATGTGATCAGTCACATTCGAGTGGCGATAGATTTGTCGGCCTGATTTTGCCGTCAATTTAAAACCTACGAATTCACCCTCTGAAATCAGTTACACCAAACAAAATACAGCGACCGAACAGAGCGCGATCCAAATATTGATCAGCCAGCTGACTGCACAATCTAAATATTGATTCGCCAGCTGTTGGTGCAATCTAAATTTGGATTGCTCAGCTGACACGCGATCTAAAAATGGATTTCTCACGTGAATTGATGCTGCGAAAAATCAATATTTAGATCGTGGTGACCATTGAATAACAGCCACCCAAAAAAAAAATCCAATAATATTTCCTTGATATAAGACGAGTTCGACATGTTTTCTAAGCATTTCTGAAAAGTTTGTGCGCATTTGTTGCTCCAGAACACCAATACGGCCACTACAGTTTGGGTCTGCAAGCATGCCCAAATATGGGTATAAAAAATCCATTTTTTGATCGATCCATTTTTAGATCGCCTCCCCGTAGTTTGCCCAACTGGTATTGTGGGCGGCTTGCGATATGGAGGGCTTCCATGAGCACGTAAGCAAGTGTCGGTTATTTCAGCCCGTTTTAGATGTCTGTTTCACCCATGAGGCTCTTGTACTGGACCTTAGAGCAGAAGTGACGCAAGAAAGGGAAGACGCCAAGGAAGACCACCCTAGAGAGGTGACGGAGCATGCTGACTCTCCTACTGTGCAATCCGGATTTTTCAGTCGTCTTCCAGAGCAAGCCAAGGTAGACAAGCCCCCCAGGGTGACGTCCTGTTGCCTGAGAATGGTGTTGCAACAACTCCGTCGATAGTGTCATCACCGGACAGCGGCACGATGACATCGAGCAGGCTCAGAAACCTAGCCAACAAGATGCAGAAGGCCAAGTCACACATGGAATTCCTATCCACGTGCGCCAGGGAGCAACTACTACCGAAAGGATTCCAACTGAAGTGGTCCTGCCAATACGCAGATGAGGACATCACAACTGAAGTCATCAACAGAGCATCTCGGGACCTTGTCAAGGCGTGCCACCAGCTAGCCAGCAGAAAATTGGGCTCTTTAACACTGGACTTCGAGAAAGGATGGCGGGAGCTGGCGTCCAGACTACCGGCAGAGGAGCTGGATCTCCTGTCCACCCAGCTAAGTGGCGATAAACGTAGGATTAAGTACCCGTCTTCAACGGACAAAACATAGCAAGGTTAACGATCTTCGTCACAAGTTGCGCCTCCCAAAGGAGAGTGGTGCATCAACTGTTGTTGAGACAGTTGGTCGTAAGGAGGGAGCGGTGGACGGCGGCGGGGAACTTGGGAGTTACGGACACGGCGACGCAGTTAGGGTGTCTAGATCGACAGGGGATATGGGTGCTAACTTGGAGAATCTGAGTGGGGCGACGAGTAGCCACAAAGGAAAAGATAGAGCGGCTAGGACTAAGAAGGAAACGTATGAGGCGGGAGAAATTGCTGTGTCTCATGGAACAGACAGCGACAGTGGGGATAATTTTGAAACAACTGTGACTACTGATAGGGCGAGTGATAAGCAAGCGGGCAGAGGGATTAGGTTTGCTCGCAATAATAGCACTGGGAACGTAAAAGTTACGAATTTATCCGACAAGAAATTATCAGCAGACCAATTATCTTTACTCAGCAAAGGGTTTGGGTTTGTACCTGTGAAGACGCAGAGTATCACCCAGCTCCTTTCGGAGCTGCGAGAATGGGAGAGGCTGGTTAGACTCAAGGAGTTCTGGTCAGACAGCTCTCACGATATGGGAACGAGTACGGGTCGAGATCCAACAGGCCCGGATAGGGATGTCCCTAATGATCAGAATTTGCAATACAAAAAGTCACACTGGACGCCGGAGAGGGGAAGAGACCCATGGATGGATGTATATATAGGAGAGGTAGTAAGGAGTGTCCTCGCCGGGGTCACAAAAACCAGTGGTAGCAACTTGAGTAAAAGAGAGGAACAGGCATTTTTAGATTTATTAAAGGATAAAGATATTGTGATTCGACCAGCGGACAAAGGATCAGGGGTAGTAGTGTTGAACACAAAAGATTATTTTGAAGGACTTCAGAAAGAGGTTAACGACCCATCAACCTACCAATCCACGGAGAAAGATCGCACACATTTAGTTTATAAAAAGGTTAAAATTCTGGCAGATAAATTATTTTAAAAGGCTACATTGGGAACATCTGTCCACACGAAATACCTTATCGCCAACACGTCCCAGGCGAGGATACCTACAAGGGAACCCTAAACTGCATAAGAAGGGTCATCCACTACGCGCCATAGTAAGCGGGCGCGGCCACGCCACCGAAGG
>JAXIVJ010008527.1:27500-55190 GCA_036785665.1 Chirona hameri
CTTAACGGAAGTTCAAAGGCATTATAACGGATCGCTACAGCCAAACAGCTCCTAGGGATGGTCTAGATCTGAGATCTCTATCCATACAAGCTCTGGACCCGACAGAAGCTATTTTCAGAACAACATTGAGGGTACGGTCGCAATTTTTGCAAGTGGTTTCTGGGGAAGTGTTTCAGTGAGGGCAGCCTCCGGATCTGAGCCCTCTTGACTACTTCCTGTGGAGGTACAGGTCTCCACAAAATTAGTGGTAGGTTTGATAAAACGACATTTTGTACGTGCAGCCCTTTCAAAATATGTTACATATATCCGTATTAACCTGTCTCAAGTGTCATGAGACATGAGTGTCACGATTGAGACATGTTAATACGGATATATGTAACATATTTGAACGGGATAACGCTGCACGTAAACAAATGGTCGTTTTATCAAGCATACCACTAATTTCGTGGAGACCTGTACCTAAAAGAGTTATAGGTGTTTAACCCGCGCCGTGCCGGGAGGGGGGGGGGGTGTTTAGACACACACCCTCAGGTTTTTCGAGGATATGGAAAAACGGCAGCGCGCAGCGCCGCCGTTTTTTTGGCACAGCTGTTCGGGCATCAATTGCCCACATTATGTCTTTAAAAAATATATCGGGTCATCTCAGGTCAGGTCACCAGACCAGGTCACGTGACCCCGCCTAAAAAACTTGTGGTCGTACCACAGTCACAGTTTTTGGATGATCGGTTTTACACTTACAGGATTGTATAAGGGCACATATATATCTACAATTCATTTATCTTTGATTTTTTTTTATATCAGCGACCTAAGGTCGGGTCAATTTCGTGACTTCCCATTATAAGTCAATGGGAAATATTCAAATGCTTCCTATTCCAAGGATACACAAGATATCAGTATAATTCCTTCTGGATCATGTTATTATAGGCCATTCTTGATGACCTAGGTGCCATTTTTGTTCAGTAACCCTACAGGGTCATCCGAGGTCATCCGAGGTCACCAACAGTTGTATGTCGATAACTCACGACATAATAACGATAAAAGGTGAAACCAACACCAATGTGTTTGTCTCGTCGAGGCACGTCTTCCATATGCAACATGACCTACTTGGTCACCACTTGACCTTGACTTGAGGTCAAATTTCAAGTTGACCTAACCTAGTCAACACTAATATGCGTCGAAGCGCCTTGACGAGACTAACACGCTGGCATCACAATTATTGCCTTGTCGTTATTAGGTAAAAAGCTATTCGTGAAGAAAACTTTTGTAAAAAAATAACCTTTTGACATTGGATGAGCTCTGGAGCTTTAACTATTGCCCTGAGCTAAAATCTGAGGACATTTTGGCAATTGAATTTTGTAAGAGCTTTCCATTACTTTTTCCGTTTGTTCCTAGCTATCACAGTTCTTGTGATATTCTGGATATTCTGGAGCCTTTCTGGAGCGAAGTTCTAAAACTGGAAAATTTGACCTTTGATGACCTCTGGTGACCTCAATATTGGCCTTTAGGAAAACAAATCTCTGAATTTCTTTCGGATGTGCTAGTTCGAGAGCTTCAAGCGCCCTGTTTCCGCGTCTTTCTATCCCTTTAGTTTTCGAATTAGAGGGGATGTCTAAACAGCCCCCTCCCCCACCCCGGCACGGCACGGCGAAGGTGGCGCCGAGTACCGGCACGGCGCGGGTTAAGAAGAATCTCCCATACCAGGAAGCAACTAAGAGAGCCGTGGGAGCTGAAGTGCGGGCCATCCCCGCCGACATGTGCCCGTAAGCAGTGGTGAATCTGAGGTTGAGGGCAGAGCTTTTGAATATGCCACAGCAGAAATCCTCCACGAATTTCTGAGCAGTTCGGTGTGAACAGTAAATAAGAGGAAAACGCTTAACCATTTTTATTTTCCATGGAAAACGCCGGGAAACGCCCTGCTTTCCGGTGGCCGACGGTTCATTATTGCCATCTGACGTCACAACATCAAATGCTTTATAAATTATACACTTTTACATACAAATATCTCGCGAAATATTTATTTTTTTATGCAAAATGGTGTGTATTACGTTCAATCAGCACATTGTTCTTATTGTTTTGCAAATATTCACCAAACAACCTGCAACTATATAGTCATTCCCCTTGCATTAGAACCCAAATTGAAGCTGATTTAGTTGATCAAGTGTAACGACTAGCTTATTTATAGCAGCATACATACATCTCTCTCCTCCCTAAAGGCTAAATAGGTCATCGAGCATGCCCCAATAGTCTGACTGTTCTCATTAGTGGGTGTCCAATCGGTTACCAAAATTTTGGTAACCGACAAAATGTTGTGACCGATTTGGTAATCGGTCGGTCAGGCTCATAAGTTTTTGGACACTTGTCGGTCAGCCTAATCTTAAAAATCACTTTTTGTCACACCTTCACACATGATATCCAGCAAATTTTCTCCAAATTCAATGAATTAATGTAAATACTAAAAAGAACACATGATTATTATTATCAAGAATGAAGATACTGCTCACAAGAGGAAGTGAGGTTCTGAAAAATAAGTATTGTATAGTAATACATCTTAATAGCATATGCCGCAGGATACGGCATACACAAACCAGTAACCAGTAACACACTAACTAAGCACAATAATGCAACACACAGTGCACAATGCACATTGATGATGATTGGTGTTTAAGGGCGCTCCGACAACGAAGGTCACATGGCGTCCAATGTCCATCAATGCACATTCATGACTTCAAGAAATAAATGACCCTTGTGATATTTCAAAAGTGAGGGCAGAACCACTTCATATATTTCAAAGAATGAGGTGTTTACTGAAAAGACAAGGGAAATTATTAAAAATGACTAAGAGGAATTAAAAAAAGAACTAGGAGCAGCCTGTATCACTTACGGCCATAGTTGTATCAATACATCATCTTAAGAAGCAAGCATAAACTAGTAACCAAACCACTGGCACTAACCAAACACAATAATGAAATGCAACGCACAATGCACATTATAATGTATTCAAGAAGTAATGATCCTTTATTCCTTGTTGCTATTTCACAAGTGAGGGTAGAACCACTTCATATGCCTATTCAAGAATGATGCATAACATAATAGACAATAGTATTAGGTAGCCTTACTGGAGGTGTTCTGAAAAGACAAGGGAAATTATTCAAAGTGGACTAAGGAGATTTAATTGTTTCAAACGTTATTCTGAGCATAATTATTAGACAAAAATATATGAAGTGTAACCTCATGCTCATATTAGTATCAAATAACAAAAGAAAATCCAAAATATATTTTCGGCTATGAGCCTTCTTCAGTGGCTCATGGCATGGCATGATGAACAAGAGAGAACAATTACATATACGGAAACGAGGAAACCAGCGCGATAATTTAGCACACACTCAGCAAACAACAGCGTCTTGCACACACCGCAGCTAACACTACAAATCTACACCACAAGCACGCACAACATATATACTAACATATTCCTACCAGTCAGTCAGCCCAACATCGCAACCTTTACATCACTCGCAAAAAAAAATGTTGGGCTCGCCGTAACGTCCCGCACACTCAGTTACATACACACGTGTCTATACATACATATATAACACAACAATAATATTCCTAAAAGTGAGTATGCCATCGCATTCATTTAACATGATCACAATAGTTCGGTAATGAAAAATATTCGACATCCGCGAGATCAGGTGTAGACCGAATGTGTGCGCACGCAAAAAAAAAGTCATACAGAAGAAAGCAAGCGAAAGTTTAGAGTTCTGAATATGGTACTGGCTTAATCAGTGTCATGAGGATTGACATGATGTTTAGTACTGGTTTGTGATTCCGAATTTCTATTGATTCCGCAATTTTGAGATCTGCCATTTCTTTTGCAAATCTAGAGTATCGAAATAGTGAGTGTGTTTTGATCAATTTTGATGTTTTTTTAGCCACAATTTTGATGAGCCACAGTTTTTACGCCGATCGGTTTCAATCTTGCAGGACTTCATAAGGTCATAGATACCAACAATCTGTTTATCTCGGATTTATAATATCGGTGGACCTAAGGTCAGGTCAATTTTGTGACCGCCAACACGTTATATCAATAACTATCGACATATGAAGATAGAGAAGAGAAAACGGTACCAATATGTTTGTCTCGTCGAGACACGTCTCCCAATATGCAACATGGCCAACTTGGGTCACCACTTGACCTTGACCTGAGTCAAATTTCTCAGTTGACCTAACCCGGTCACCATGAACATGATTCGAAGCGCCTTGACAAGACACACGCGATGGTGTAAACATTATTGCTTTATCTTTATTAGGTAAAAGGTTATTTGGGGAAAACAGTTCTGAAAACAAAATCACCTTTTTGACATTCGATGACCTCTGGAGCCTAAACTATTGACCTGAGCTCAAATCTGAGGACACCTATGTCGATTGCATTTTTCAATGACTTTCGATTGCTTTTTTCCGTTTGCTGCTAACTATCATAGTTCCCGAGATATTTGGGGGTGTTCGAACCGAAGTCTTGAAAACTTGAAAATCTGACCCTTGATGACCTCTGGTGACCTCAATATTGAACTGAAAAAAAAAAATGAAATACTTTCGAAAGAGCTTGTCTCGATCTATCTAAACGTCGTTTTCCCGCTTGTCGCTACGTTGCGTGGTTTCGAGATCAAAGGGGGGGGGGCGAAATCCGCCCCCCCCCCCCCCTCCAGGGCGTGTAATTATCAGAGGCCCTCCAGGGCGCGTGTTAAGCCTGACATACAGCAATTACATTTTTTTTGTTTCCTGCTTGGACACGGTGTTTTTTCTAGTGCTGAGCTTGTGAGTTTGTCTTTGAGCGTTTGGCCACTCTGCCATGCTATCCGCACTGGCAGCGTTGAGTTTTAGCCATGGAATCAATTTTTCTCGAAAGCTTGTCATCTATGTAAGGCAGGCTACGTAGTGCCCGGGAGGTTGTGGGGCTGTTTGGGAAGCATGGCAGCTCTGTTCAGGTTATGTGTTTTGACTAAGAATTTTGTCTTTTATTATTATTTTAGCAGGGTATCCGTTTGTAAAGAAAAGCGATTCAATTTATTGCATGCCACGATTTTGGGCCGGGATGGAGCTACCGAGTCGCTTCGCTCTCAGCAGTTGTGCGTCTTTTAGTCACCGATCTTTTAGTTTGCATTGGATGGGCGGACGTATATGGAAGGATGATAGGCGAGGCCATGGGTTTGATGTAGAGCTCTGTGGTTAGGTTACCGTTTCTTCTAGTTTGATCAGGGTGTCAAGGAATGGTATTTGTTTTTATCAGAATTGGTCACTACGTTCAATGGAGAATTTCAGTGAAGGATGGAAGTTGTTCAAGAAGTAAAAAAATGTGTCCAGTGTATCGGATCCGTGTGTCCAGATGCCAAAAATGTCATCAATGTATCTCATGTATATAGCTGGTTGGAGATCAGCAGAAGTACAGAAGTACAAAAAAAAACACTACAGAAACCAACACTACAGAAAACAACACTACAGAAAATAACACTACAGAAAACAACACTACAGAAAACAACACTACAGAAAACAACACTACAGAAAAACAACACTACACAAAAACAACACGCCTAATTTTTTCAAGACCTTTGATAAGGTACTTAACTTGACTGGGCAGAATCTCACAGATACTCTTTTGAACATTCTAAGCAAAGGACCGAATTTTGCCCTGTCTCGAAAAGTTTGCAAACAAGTTTTACACAACGTAGAAAAAGGCATAGAAAGGGATGCTTTTGCTCTTCGCTGGAAAATGCACATAACCACTAAACAAAGAGAACAGCAACAACAACAACAACAACAAACATCAGCAGCAGCAGCAGCAGCATCAGGCATCAGCAGCATCAGCAGCATCACACAACAACAACATAACAACAATAACATCACAACAACAACAACAACAAAACAACCAATGCACTCAAATAACGCAGCCAGCACTACCAACACCAGCACACAGATCAGTACACAAGACCAATCAGCTCCTACCGTTAAACCACTCAACATGACACCCAGGTTCAGTGATACTGACACCAGAATGGGAGCCATTCTGGTGTCAGTATCACTGAACCTGGGTGTCATGTTGAGTGACTGAACCTGGGTGTCACCTTCGACACTACAACAGAACGGTCACTTAGATCACTCAAACGTAAGATCATAAACTGCTTCCAAAATCAATCGTAGTACAAACCAAACAAATTATTCAAAGGAGGACATGAAAGATTGAATGATATACGTGCTGACCCCGAGGTGATCATAAAACGTTCAGACAAATGCAAAGGGTTTGTCATCATGCCTTGAGAGACGGAGACAGAGCTCTGTGGTTAGGCTACCGTTTTCTTCTAGTTTGATCAGGGTGTCAATGAATGGTAACTGAAGGGTGTCAAGGAATGGTATCTGAAGGGTGTCAAGGAATGGCATCATGCCTCGAGACATATATTAAAAGCAGAGACGATCACATCACAGTATGAACACATATCTAAAAATCCTACTCCTCGTCTTGAAGCCGCCACCAGAAAAGATCATTTCACAAACACTAGGAGGAAAAATACCTGATAGATCGTGAATGCCATCAAACCAACTTCTTCCAGAACAGCAGAACGTATGGACTACCAAAAAGTCATAAACCTGATATACCTCTGAGGCCCATATTCTCTGCATGTGGGGATCCCCTAGACAAAACTGACGTGGTTCTTAGAAAGAATGATATCCCAACTCCTCACCTTTGTTCCGCCACACCTCAAAAACACATATGACTTCCTAGGCCGCCTAGCCAGGCTTTCCCGAGTTGGGTTTCGGGGGACTCGATCCTCTTTACAGTAGACGTGGCTAATCTCTATGGTAATATCCCCATTAAAGAAGCCATTGAATCCACTATAAAGCTCAGTCGCTAAAAACAAAGAGCGGATAGATCTCTTGGGATAGACTTAGATACCATCGAAAGCTTGCTCTCTCACTGCTTAAGCAACAATTATGTCAGGTTCGGACAGCGCTTTTATAAACAAAACCAGGGTATCGCTATGGAAGTTCGCATGGCCCCTCCACTAGCCATCATTTTCATGGATGCGATAGAAAGCATGATGCTTACTTCTGCTGATCTCCAACCAGCTATATACATGAGATACATGATGACATGTTTGGCATCTGGACACACGGATCCGATACACTAGACACATTTTTTGACTTCTTGAACAACTTCCATCCTTCACTGAAATTATCCATTGAACGTAGTGACCATTCAAAACTAAAAAACATGACCTTTTCCTCGAAAATGTGAAATCCAATGTTATCCAAATGTTATTATTATGTTGTAATATTTCGGCCACAGGCCTTTATCAAACAGTAAAAACAGTGACCATCCGATAAAAAACAAATACCATTCCTTGACCCTGATCAAACTAGAAGAAAACGGTAGCCTAACCACAGAGCTCTACACTGAGAGAAATTCTTACTCCCTTTTAGGGGAGTTATCGAGAGTTGTCCAAAATCGACTCTCGATTACTCCCATGAGCTACTCTCCATTACTCTCTACCAAACTCTCACACTAACTCCCATTACTCCCCTTAAAAACTCTCACCTGAACTCCCCATTACTCCCCCAACTCACCATTACTTTCCCAAAACTCTCCCTCAAACTCCGCATTACTCTCCACAAAACTCTCCCTCAAACTCCCCATTAATCTCCCCGAACTCCTTTCACTCTCCTGTACTCTCCCCCAAAACTCTCCCTTTATTCTAAAAAAAAATATGGTTGAACATCGTGTTTATTATAACGACGGGCCCGGGTTATCTTCGCGAGAACGGATCAAACGACAAGTCAGACACCGCAACAGACATGCCTCGAGAACTCTCATCGGGATTCGAGAACTCTCATCGGGAACTCTCAACAGACATGCCTCGAGATCAACAGACATGCCTCGAGACAGACTCATCGGGACACCGCAGCATGGGCGACAGACTCCTCGCCTCGGGACACCGCAACACACCAAGGCCCTATATAACTACTTCGACTACTACTTCGTATATTTGCTGGAGTTTAATTCAATAAATACAGATATAATCTATGGAAAAGTTATATAGGGATAACAAACAATACCTTTAATTTATAATAGACAAAACAATTACGATACAAATTATATCTTGTCTAATTGATTTGGGCGTTACATTCCTTATTGTTCTACCCGTTGTTCTATTACCCTGACCACTGAACACTATAACAACACTGACTAAATGTCTGCGCCACCAATGTCATTCGTGCATCGTTATTGTATTTCTTATATTTCTTCCTAAGATTAAGATCTACTAATTTCAATGTTGATGTATAAAATAGAAATACTCCTGATTTTTGTTCATATTTTTATTTGTTAATACAGCAGGATATATTCAAAACAAACAATGTAAAGGTTCAATAACCATATTATTAATATTTTGTTTTTACCTCCTTCGTTTTTTGTAGGATATGACTTCACTGGGATAAATATGGCAGTACCGCATTGTAAAGTCGTTTACTTTTCCTACGCGTATGCTACATTTAATTGCGCAATGCCCATTTTGTGTTAAATTTAAGGGGAAGTAACTCGCTGCAGTGGTAAGATACTTGCCTTTTGTGCCGTCGCCATGGACCATTTTATATCATTACTAGCTACTTTTTGATAGCAGAGAGATAACTGGAGATAACTCTCACATGCACGCAGGATAGGATGGTAAGACTTACTTGCGGTTGAGACAGTAAACCGATTCTATTGTGGTGATTGTACAATATTTAGTATTTATAATTGTGTAAAAAGTTGACATGCAGTTGTGTTAGGTAGTGGGTGTCATTATGCACTTGCAGTCAATATATCATATATTAAATCATTCCTGAATCCTGGCCAATGTCAAGGACAGTTAGGGGAAGTCAGAGAAGTCATACGCCCCTCCAACTTTTGCCAGATAAAATGTATTTCTTCGCTATGTATGCATTTATGCAATGGGCGGCGGAGGCGGGGGACGGGGGGACGCGTCTCCCCAAACATTTCAGATTTAACATAACGCCTATGGGGCGTTGCATGGAAAGAATCGACTTTAAGGTGCCCTCCGCCCCCCCCCCCCCCCCCCCCCCCAACTTTCGGAAGGTGGTGCTGCCCTTGTATTATGTAATATGTATGATGCTGCAAATTAATATGAAATGATTGAGGTCACATTTTTCCATCCTGTTTTCAATGTGCTACTGCTTTTGATCTTGCTTGCGGCATCCACTACTTTGCTTGTAAATGTATTTCGTTCCTTTTTTCACGATTACACTGCCTTTTGGAAACTGTACATGTGTGTTTTATGAATTATGATGTTAAACAAGGCTATTTTTGTCAGTGTGTATCAATATAAGTTTAAATTTGCAAATCGGTTACATTTTGGACATTTTTGGCTTTAACCTAAATCGGTCGGTACTTGGTCAACCAAAATGCCTCCCACTCTGTATCGGTTTGGTATCGGTCAGGATTTTGTTGGAAAATGACATCACTAGTTCTCATCTGTGGTGGACCACGGGGCTGACCGGTGGGTCCATCATCTGTCGTGGACCACGGGGCTGACCGGTGGGTCCATCATCTGTGGTGGACCCGTGGCTGACCGGTGGGTCCCATCATCTGTGGTGGACCACGGGGCTGACCGGTGGGTCCATCATCTGTGGTGGACCACGGGGCTGACCGGTGGGGCTGGCCGGGACACGGGGCTGACCGGGGCTGACCACGGGGCTGACCGGTGGGATCCGTCATCTGTGGTGGGGATGGTGGGGCTGTGGTGGGGCTGACCACGGGCTGACCGGTGGGTCCGGTGACGGTGACCCGCCGCCGTCCGTCCGTCACGCTGCAGCCCCGTGCCGCCGCCGTCTCTTCATTATAGGTCGGCCAGGTATCGACCGAGATGGAGGCACTGGCCCGTTCGATTCTATCTCATATTCAGTGTTATTAGATCCCACCGTCCAACGGCAATTTTAGAAAGTCGCCATCGACTTTCACGTTGTGAGTGGTCGCAAAATGCTGTAATAAATAGGCACGATAAAGATGGCCGCCGCTGAAGTTCCATCCGGAGCGGCTGTGGTGAGTACGCCGCCGCCGCGCCAGTCAGGTCTAGGTTACTGTGTTCTTGACTTGGACGCTATGTCCAGTGGGCGCGGTGCGCGGTGCTCCTCAGACCGACTCATCACGTTACCATGGCAACGTGAGAAACACGGTCCGGATCAGCAGCCAGACCGCCTGCCGGGTCGTATGGATTAAGCATACGTTCCCAAGTATAAATATAGGTATACATATATATCCATAATCCTACTGTAGCAGTGGCGGATCTACAATTGGAAAAAATGGGCAATTGCCCGCCTCCCCCCCCCAAAAAAAACGAAATATCGGTAGTTATTATAGCCCCCCCCCCCCCCCAGCCGATCTGGCAGGTTGTGCTTTTTGTCCCGGTACGTCGTGATTTACGTCCCTGCTCAACAGTGGCGTCGCCACGGTTTCGGAACTTTTATGGCGACACATGTCATCGAACGCCTGGGGGGATGGGGGGGGGATAGGGCGTCTTATTTCTGGCATGGTGCCTTGTGGTAGTTCTATGTACACTTGATCTGACCTGGAACCGGATTCCCATCTTTGAAATTCTTACGAAGATTCCTAAGTTTTTCGTAAGAATTTTCTTAAATCAGTATTACCATCTCTCGAGTAAGTGGCCGAAATTCTGCAGTCGACTCGCGACCGAAACTTGCTCTTCCCTATAGGAAATAAGCTTGGCAGCTAATTGGGCAGTTAGTCCCCTTGGAAATATACTAGTGCTAACCGTCCACTCCGCTGGACGATTAGCTGGCATCTCCAGGATGGAGGTATCCGCACCAATTCAGTACGTGAATTAACTGGGACTATTAAACTGAATAAACTGAGCGGTGCCGGATAGACAGACAGACAAACGCTTATCAAATAGTAATATAGATGAAAGAGATGGGAATCCCAAAATTCGTAACTTATCGGCAGAGAGTTCAGAAATTTCGTAAGTAGTGAGATGCAGAGGTGGAGAATTGTCCAAATGCCAGGGGTGCTTTTCACCGGCGGCTCTCAAATCCAAGTTGTGGCGAGAGGACGAGGAGAGAGGTTGGCGGCCGTTATGGCCGCCAACCACCTATCCTGGTAGGAGGCCTATCTATTGTACCAACTTTCTGACATATCAGCTATCAACAACAACCCAAAAATCATTTTTGTATAGATAATCATATGTTCGCAGTCACCTTATTTCTGATCATCCTTCAACCAATACCAGCACAACATACTTTATTATATGTTATTGGTTATTGTGGTATCTACTGTTGATATCATTGCCCAATTCCAATCCAAATCAATTCTTTCCATTGTCAGACAATGAGGCAAATAACAGTCATTTTGACCTGCCCACCACAATTTTTTTTTAGGATGAGTTGGACAAATTAAAATGCAAGCGCAAACAACTAAAAACCCAAATATACTCCTAAATTCCTTGCTATAGTGAGCTGTAGACTGTATGTACTGCTTGTATGCTCTTGTACATTTGCTCACACAATGAGAGGAATGAATAAGAGAAAAGTGAAGCACAGCTGGAAAGGAGAGCAAAATGAAAAGGTACGTACCGCTCCTCTTCAGCATTTCTGAACTGTTTCTGTTTACTTTTACTAAAGAAAGATAACAGACTTGACTGTTTACGTTTTCATCTCTTCTTTGACACCTTTTCTTTTGAATTTTGCGGAGGACTTAGGTAGATAGAATTCTGGATGGTTGTCTGGAATTGATAAAGGATTGTTAACTGAAGGTGACTTGACATAGGGCCAAAACTCAGTTTTTGTTTGTTCAGAGATGGTCAGAGTTCAGAAAAATATGACAAATGATTGTTTTTCATGGAATGAAGGTTACCTTTGTTTATCCTGAAAATATACAAGTAGAAACTGACTTTTTAGAACAGTTTTTCATAGTTGTATTGAAAAAAATCGAGAAACCAATACAAATAATCAGCAAGTTAAAATCCGTTTTCTTCAACTTTACCTCTCACCTGAACCTTTTGTCTTCTTTTATGCCTTAACCCTCGCCCGTGCAGCGTCCGATCTGTGCGTGACCGTGTAGGGGGTTGGTACAACCCCCCCTAGCGTTTCGCCCCTAAGTGAGCCAGAGCTTCGATTAAAAAACGAGCGTGTTGCTTGTCACGAGAGGAAGCCATTGGTACCTGATTTTAAGGTCATAGGTCATTGGGTGACCCAAAATTTCAACCAAATTGTAAATGCGTATAAATTGAATTTAAATTGAGCATCTGTGAGCGAATGAGCATCTTATTATGCTAAATGGGTGCCCAAATTTGAAATCAGGCGTCACAAAATGTCCTAGAAGCTGCCAAATTCCAAAAAGGTCATGTCAGGTCATGTCAGGTCATTTGAGGTCAGAAACCTCGTTGACCTGTTAGGGGCGCATGACCCCAGGGCCCAGTGGAATATATAATTATGTAAAATAGATCCCATATTTGAAATCAGCGTCTCAAAATGTCCTACAAACTGCCAGAAGCCAAACAAGTAATATGAGGTCATCGGAGGTCAGTGACCCCGGTTGACCCCTGAAAAGGTAAATCGAGGTCACAATCTCAATGGAAAACACAACTGTCACTGGAAACAACCTGTGCATATGCTCCTGAACAACAAACACTATGAAACTGCACAAGTTACAAGGGTCAATACTACGGGACGCCAGTTGCGCCTGACATGACCTTGCAAAAACAGGTAAAAAGTCACGGTCACGGGTCTACAACTTTCAAAACAATTCCGAATATGTGTCAAATTGTTCACAAGTAGGGTACTGGAAGTTTAATCGCAATCAGTTGATATTTACGCGAGTTATTCCCGAGAAAAAAACACGAGGGGGTGGGGTGGCATCAACCCCTGCGCTGGCGAGGGTTAATACCCTCATCACAATTTTGTACAATTCCAAACTCATATGCACTCATACAACTTTTTATCACTTATTTACCACATTATTTACAACTTTGTACTTAGTTTGTCCTTATTCTGAAACAATTCTTAACTGTTGTTAACTAAAAAATGAACATTCTGCTAAAATATCATCTTAACCCTCGCCCTACGGGAGCTTTTTTCACCTCGCCCTACGGGGGGGCTGACAGCCCCCCCGCCCCCTCTGTTAACTTCCAAACCAAGCAACTTAGAGCAATGCGGTAAGAACCAGCATGTTGCTGTCATGAGAGGAATCTAACAGTATGCGATTTTTAGGTTTCAGGTCAACGGGTAACCTTCCAGGTCAAGTGAATGACCTCGGATTTACCACGTCCAGAACAGCGATTTTGCTCTTCAGAAAACCTCAAAATGAGAAATTGGTAAATGTAAATAAAAAGGCATGTTCCTAGACCAGTTTTGGCTCAGAAATACAGAAAAAGGTAATTATTTGTTCGTATCTTGTCATTTTGTTTTAATGACGTCATCATTTTCCTACACTTAGGGAGCCATCACTCAGTCAAAAATTAAGATATTGCTTTGAAATTGGTACGGGTATTGTCTATACTCAGTTCCCTCACATATATTCCGTTTTTTTCTGTCTGCCCAAAATTTTGAAAATCCGAGATTCCCATTTTAAAGAGAATACCATTTTGTATCTTTGGTGAAATGCGTTTGCAATTTCCTTTAAAACTCTGTTTTCTACCATTTCTAAAATATTTATATTTTTTCCACCAACATGACGTCATCAAAACATGATTATCTCCCATACTAATTAACCAATTCAATTAAATGTTTACAGCGTACGTATAATTGTTGTAAACTCAGCTACCGAAATTTTCGAGCAAGATGCGCCGCACGTGTAAGAAGCTATTCAAGAAAAACCTCAGGGGTTGGGGCCGTCAGCCCTCCTCCCGTAGGGCGAGGGCTAACTCAACAGAGAAGTGTTTCCTTGAGGGTAAAGGTTGCTATTGAGGGCTTAAGTTGTAGGGAGTGTAAAAAAGTTGGCAAATACAAATTAAATATTAGGTATATCCCACTGTCCCATCAGGCTATTTGTTACATGTTACATATACATATACATTGTTACATATACATCGGAGCCAGACACGCCACTAGCTACACTTCGAGCGTCATTGGCCGAGTCGAAGAGTATGTAGCCGCCGAGCTCTGCACGGCGCTGCTGTTTAGCGAGTACACCTCTTGTCGTCGAACTTGTGGCAGCGCCCCGAGTTGACGCCGCTACAGAAGGTAGTGTAATGTCCGCTCTCTGTCGAGCGAAGTGGTTCACCACGCCGTAGAGGTGGTACTTGTGGCAGTAATGCGCCTCCTTGTTGATGACGTAAGGTGACATGTCGAGGTTTTCCAGCGGGAATTGCACGTTGGACTGGTTTTTCCTCCAGAGGCCATCACTGTAAAACCTCTGAATGTGGATGATGAGCACTGGTGACAGGTGCCAGATGTCCAGCCGCTTGGTGGCCTCGGTGCTGCTCTTGCACTTTGGACACGTCCAGCCGCTGATGGTGTCTCCGGCCAGGTACATCTCGATGCACTCCTGCAGCTCGACCTAGCAAGAATAGGCACCGAGAGGTGTGAAAACGTCTCGAACTTGGTCGAATGGTTGCCACAGTGCGAGCATCGCAACGTCCGACTTGTGCTGTCCCCAGAAAAGGTTCAGGATGAACGAGCGGTTGCTTCCCTTGAAGTCTTCCCATGCGAACCTTGGCAGCGCGCGCGTCCGGCACACCGTCATTCTCCTGTTCCTTGAGCGGCTGTTTGCAGTGCGCCTCATTCAAGTCCTCGTGCAGGGAATCCAGCAGGAACATGAGGAACTCATGGGCATCCTGCTGTGTCGAGCCGCAGAAGCGCGCGTGGTGTCTACCCATCACGTCCTTTAGGTCGTGCAGTCCCACTGACTTGTTTTGGCCACTCCAAGAGGACTTTGATAGCCGTGGCCATCTCTTGCGCCACCATGCCGCGCGAGGGCTCGCTATCGTAGTGATGAAATCCTGGTACCTGTCGTTGGTAAATAAATCATTTAGACCGGGCGTGTGGTTGATGCACTGTACCACGGCGTTCATGTAGCAGGTGTTGCCCAGGTTCTTTAGGCCGGTCAGCACCGGTGCTGGGTTGGTGGCTTGTCGCTGGCTCCGGAAACTTCCATGTTCCTTTGAGCACAACCGGCATCTGGCTGTGCCTTTTTAGGTTTGGGAGAATCAGCGGGGTTGTCAGGAGAATCGAAGCAGCGTTGCCCCTCACCACCGCGATAGAGAATCGCTGTAGGAGCCACTCCAGCTCTCGGGGATCACCGCTTTACTGCCGACATTGGTTTGGTTTGGTTTTTCCTGTCAGGGCTTTTCACCGTAGGTGATTTCAGCCGGGTGTTTGGGCCGAAGGCGCCGGAGGCGCCCTTCGATGTCGTTGTTGTCTCCCTTCTCCTTCTTCATTATTCTTCTTCTTCTTTCTTCTTTCTTCTTCTTCTTTCTTCTTTCTTCTTTCTTCTTTCTTCTTTCTTTTCTTCTTTCTTCTTTCTTCTTTCTTCTTTCTTCTTTCTTCTTTTCGTCTATGGTTTTCCTTGTTTTCCTCCTTCTTTCTTACTTTTGCTGTTGCTTTACTTTTTTTAAATTTCTTTTCTGTCTTGAGGTGGATATTGATAGGTAGGGGAATTTGTGGGAGAGGGGTGCACATGTTGGTTTGAACAGTCCTATATAGGTCCTAAACCCCTTGTCTTATTTGCCTTATAGTTTGATTTTTTTAAGCCAGTATTTATGATCTCTTTTTATCTTTCTGTTTTATCCTTGGGATTTTGTTTGTTTGATTGCTGTTTTTTGGCTTTTTGGCTTTTTTAAAAACTATATTCTTTTTTGGCAATTTTGACTCAAGGTTTACAGTTTATCTATGAGATTGGATTTAATTAGATAGGTGAATAGTAGTTCTATGAGGGCTGGGTGGTCATCTCCGAGGAGGAAGGGAATAGTTAGTGGGATATTTTGGTTATGGCAGTAGGTTAGTAAAGGGTGTCTGTGTGTGTGGTATTGTGGGCAGTCTATTAATATGTGCTTGATGTGAGGCGAGTGCGACATTGTGTGCATTTAAGCAAAAAGAGAGGAGATCAAGAAAACACACATACAGCGCACTCGCCTGCCACCTAGAAAAAAAGTAACCTCCCCACCTCACTCTCGTTTTGCTTTGCAGTGGTCCAAGATGTAGTGGTGTGTGAGATGGGGTTTGCCCAATTCTCAATCGTGTCAGTGACCTTTCTTCTCTTCGTGTGTGTTGATTAGTGGAGTTCCAGAGTTGTATGTGTGGATGAATATGTTGTAGTGGGGTTTGAGTGTTGCTCCAGATGAGTTGGTGTTGTGTGTGTAATCGTTCTTTGATAATGGGGAATGAGTCAGAGGTGGATGTGGTGATTTGGTGTATTGTGTTAAGTTGTGTTGCGCGATTTGCTTGTTCATCCAGCCATCTCGTTACCAGGTATACCGTGTGACCAGGGAGCCAGAGAAGTGTTGGTAATGGAGATGCGATGCTCTGGAGATGCGATACAGAAAATGATATGGAAGGAACTCAAAGCCTCTACTGAAGCAACAAAAAGCATTCATTGGCTTCAAGAACTCTTGTCAAATGAAAAGAAGTTTGGACAACCCTATGCATTCTGGCCAGCAAATAGATACAGTGCAATACAGAAGCATGCTACTCTCACCAGACTGGAAACTATTAACCGGACATTCTTGGGTAGCATCAAGTATGGTTAGAAGACATAAGGAGCCAGCGATCAGATGTCCACTATGTATGAAAGCTACGGAAACAAGAAACATATGCTTTTTGAATGTGCAAAGCTGACCAAGGAGAGAAATGAAGCACAAGAAAAATAACAAGTAGAAATAAAAAGGAGCGGCCAGCAAAGGCAAACGAAAAAGAGGGATTGCTGATACATTGCATATATAGCGCAAGAGTGCAGAAGGAGTTACTAGTGTGTAACAACAACGATGAATGCTTAAAGAAGCATGACAAATAAGCAAGCAAATCAAAAGAAGCTGTTTTATATCTACACAAGACGAACTCGCGCTCGTCTGAAAAGGCCTTGCATCCGAGTGATGGAGTCGACCTTGTAATGTAATGTAATGTAATGTTGGTTTTTTGTGTTGGTGTTAAGTTGTAATGTGTGTGAATTATGTTGTATATGAGTGGGTGTGATGGCTTTGTGGCATTATTTGAAATAGCGATTAGTGCTGATTTCGAGTCTGTATGCTATAATATTATTTTCTAGTTGTCTTTCTTTAATGATCATGTATGATGCTAAAATAGCGTATTTTGTTTTTTTTTTTTTTGTTTTTTGTTTTAGTTTGTAGTTCTGCAGTATATATTGATGATGTGCGGTTCGGTAGTCTTGTGAGTAGTATACTTCTGGTGGTAATGTAACCAAAGTGGTTATGACGCTCCGTTATGCCCCTCTGTGACGTCACCAATGACGATTTTTTTGTATTTATACCCGGTCCGGCCTATAGCCATTTCCCGGGTTTGGGGAAATTACTTCTGGCAATTTGCCAGACAAAGAGTTACGTTAGTCGGTTTATGGGAACTCGAGCAAGCAAGGGAATAGGGTAGCTATTTTACGTTAAGTGAATTGTTCACAGTAAATCTAAAGTCTATCTTACGTTAAGTATTTCGTTCAAAGTCAAAGTTAAAATAAAACACGAGACACATACATACACAATATATTTTTCATACACACACAGAGCAGGTGACAGGCCCAGGTCGGTCTGGTCAGTGGTTGTGTGGGTGCTCGGAGTGTGCTCAACATAACTCGCCGCGGCCGGTCCCGGCGGGGGTGCAATTCTCTGCCATCTAAAAGAATATACTCTCCCGGGAACCGTGTGCAGCGAGTTATGTCGTGGTGCCTGGAGCACACTCCAGATCAGATCTGGTGTGACAAATCGGATCTAGTGTGGTAGTGTAGGTGCTCCGAGTGTGCTACAACTGCCGCGACACGGTCCTCAAGCGTGTGCAGAGCATGTTGTAAGATCTGGCCTCTAGCTCAGGTATTGAGCACACTCGGGTGTGTGTGTGTGTGATAGCGTATTGTAGGTCAGTGCGATGCCGTGAGCGAGAGCCTAATCGCACTACCGCCCCTGCACTGACCAAGGACCAAGCAATGAAGGTGTGGGGTGTCATAGCAAGTGTTAGGTGATGCCTGTCGACCACCTGCCTGGGCCTGGGAATAATACTTGTGTACAGTGTCAGATGTTGATGGAGCCTGTGGGGGTGCCGTCATTGCAACAACGGAGACTGTTGCCAGTCTCCCTGGCTCCCGGCGCCTCCGGCGAAACCTGGTTGTGGGGTGTGTTTGCTGGGCGAAAAGTCCTGAATAATAAAAAACCCAGCGTCTATAGCAAAGGGGAAAAACCTGCGCGGGTGGGCCAAAAATGCGCAAGGCAAAAAAACCCTGTTATATTTGTTTAGCTAAAGTGTTGGTAGAGAAAATCTAAGAGAGGGGACCTATCAATACAAGATAACTATCACCTAACAGTGTAAAAAAGTTTGACGGGTGGATACCGCACCGCAGCGCAGTGGACACCGCACCGCAGCGCAGTGGAATGGGGCACCGCACCGCAGCGCAGCAGCCACCGCACCGCAGCGCGCATCGGCATCTGTGATCAGGGAGGGTGTTCATCAAACCGCCGCAACGCAAAACCGCTCATCAGCCATCGGCGTCCCATCGCAGAAATCCCCCGCCAAAATCAGCCACGTGACGTGGCTGAGTGAGTGTGTGAGTGGTGCGACGGTCCTCGCCGCGCGGGCGAGATCCAGCAGGGGGCCCCCGCAAGACACCGGCAGCCCACACGCAACCCCACGTCGGCAGCAACATGATTTAACATACCGCACGCAGCGCAGCGGACACCACACCGCAGCGCAGCGGAAGTGAGCACCGCACACAGCGCAGCGGCCACCGCACCCGCAGCGCAGCATCGGTATCAGGGGCGGGTGGTGTTCAACGACTCGGCTTTGGCAAGAGCGGAGTAGAGGGGAGAGGAGGGTTGGGAGGAACATTATGTTAAGAAATGAACAACGAATTCCAATGGACTTTCGCTTCGTTGCGCGACTGATTTGGCAGGGAATCATGCCGCCGCCAACGCAAAACCGCACATCTACCATCGGCGTCCCATCGCAGAAATCCCCCCGCCAAATCAGCCACGCAACGAAGAACCCTTCGCCGCGCGGCCGAGATCCAGCAGGGGGCCCCCGCAACAAGACACCGGCAGCCAACACGCAACCCCCCGCGTCGGCAGCAACATGATTTAACATACTGCACCCGCAGCGCAGCGGACACCGCATCGCAGCGCTAGCGCACACTGCACCGCAACGCAGCGGCCACCGCACCGCGGAGCAGCATCAGCGTCCGTGATCAGGGGCGGGGTGTTCAATTACTCGGCTTTGGCAAGAGCGGAGCAGAGGGGAGAGGAGAGTTGGGAGGAGCATTACGTTAAGAAATGAACAACGAATTCCAATGGACCTTTCGTTGCGCGACTGATTTGGCAGGGAATCATGCCGCCGCCAACGCAAAACCGCACATCAACCATCGGCGTCCATCGCAGAAATCCCCCGCCAAATCAGCCACGCAACGAAGAACCCTTCGCCGCGCGGCCGAGATCAGCAGGGGGCCCACGCAAACAAGACACCCGGCAGCCAACCACGCAACCACCACGGTCGGCAGCAACGTGATTTTAACATAATTTAACATGCTGCACCGCAGAGCAGCAGACACTGCACGCAGCGCCCAGCAGCCACCGCACCGCGGCGCAGCATCGGCGTGTGATCTGGTTTGGCAGGGAATCATGCCGCCGCCAACGCAAAATCGCACATCAGCCATCGGCGTCCCATCGCAGAAACTCCCCGCCAAATCAGCCACGCAACGAAGAATCCTTCGCCGCGCGGCCGAGATCCACAGGGGGCCCCCGCAACAAGACACCGGCAGCCAACACGCAACTCCCGCGTCAGCAGCAACTTGATTTAACAGTTAGTCATGAAGTTATTTCTGACTGGTTTGGCAGGGAATCATGCCGCCGCCAACGCAAAACCGCACATCAACCTCGGCGTCCCATCGCAGAAATCCCCCGGCCAAATCAGCCACGCAACGAAGAACCTTCGCGCGCTCGGCCGAGATCCAGCAGGGGCCCCGCAACAAGACTCCGGCAGCCAACACGCAACCTCCCACGTCAGCAGCAGCACGATTTAAAAGTTAGTCAGAGATAACTTAATGAAGTATTTTGTTGGAGGTGATTTATTGTTTCTTGTTGAACCGTCTCAAATTGTGGCGGTAGCAGTTACGTTCAGAGGGGCTGGGGGGAGGGGCTATCCTGTATTATAGGGCAAGGGAGCTGGGAAGGAGGGTGGGGGGGAGGGGAGGGATGGCGGGGAGAGGGTGAGGGACCGACTGTCTTCAGAGAGAGGAGGAGGGGTGGGGAGTTTGGGAGTTGGCGGGTGACGGCTCTGATATTAGAGAGGTCGTCAGAGTACCTCAGCGTCAGCGTCAGCGTCAGAGGACTCGACCGGGGACTCCGCCAGAGTCCAGAAGGGACTCGGCTGAGATGGGGTGGGGCTCGGCCTGCTCTGCCGTCGGTGGGTGCACACTTGCCGCCGCTGTGTCGTGGCAGGCGGTGGCAGACCGGTGGGGTGGACCCACTTAAGGTCCGACGGGGGGGCGCGGGGTGGGGTTCGGTGGGATGGGGCAAGCAGGGGCCAGACGCTGGGATGGGAGGTGGGGGGGGGGGCGCCTTGCGGGCCCGGGTCTGCTCGGCGGCTGTCGCTCGGGCAGGGCAGTCACGGGACCATGCGGGGTGGGCGCCCCCGCACGACACGCAGCGAGTGGCTGCGGTATCGCCACCGACACATTGGGCCTGTGTCGTGCGTCTCGGCGCACTTCCCGCAGATGGACTGGCGGGCGTGGCACTGACGCTGGTGGTGGCCAAAACCGCCAGCAGGCTCTACACTGCAGTGACCTTGGGTCCACTCCTTGACTGTGACCTACTATGTAGCCACAGTAGATGCGTTCCGGGAGCTGTAAGCCCCGGAAAACGCAGCCGGACCATGGGGTTGGGGCCTGGTCGCTTAGACTCCGCAATCCGGACCAGCTCTTCTGTCACCCCCCTGAGTCACGAGGCTCTTGGAGGAGCACGGTCTCAGTCAGATTGCTGACTTCGGGGCACAGGATGAATCCCTGGCAGGAATTCATGTGGTGCGGGGGCCGTCACCTCACAAGCCTTGTCCATGAAAGACGGGATGGCTAGGAGGGTGGCAGTGATGCTGGGGGCCAGAACAGGGTCTGAACCAGCAGAGCGCCGGAACGGATGGAGCGCGCGCTGGCCACCTCTCCGCAGAGGGCGACCAGTTGGCGGCGCACCGCGAACGGGTTGAAGTGCCTCGTGTGCACTTCGTCCTTCCTCTGAATGAGGAAGGAGAGCCAGGCGTCGGGTGGGGAGGTGCTGGGGGGGAGCCAAGCTCCGGGTCGGTCCGGGCGAGGCTCCTGAGGGAAGCCGGGGGGTCCAGGGGGACCGTCCGGGGGGGGGGGGGCTCGGGGCCCGGCCGGACGGGAGGGGAGAGACTCCTGGAAGGGGGCTCGGGCGGGGGGGGTCGACTCATGATGGGGACGGAGGGGCGGGAGTCGCCAGTGTGGGGACGGTGAGGGCGGGGAGGTCGCGTCGAGGACCTGGAGGAGGGGAGGGGGAAAGTTTAATGAGATAACCTAAGTTACGTTAATGTGTGGCACACACGCCGAACGTGGTGTTTTGCCAGCTGCAATTAATCTAAAGAATGAAGCGGGTTCTCTACCTTTGCAAATTGTGGAAATTACGTTACCTACTTAAAAATATATAAAGGCTACCTTTCTAAGGGTCTAACGACCCTGCCACATTGCACGTGGACAGGGTCCCGCACGCCAGGAGAAGAAGCGGTGGGGGAGTGGAGTATGGCTGGCTAGGAAGGCGTCCGTGGTCCGTGTCGGATGAAAGGGATGGACGGATATCTTAGCATTGTTTGGTCCTGCCGAAGGGCGTCGCCGTAGCTCTCTTGCGCCTTGCTTGACTCTGACCGGCGGGTAGTGACTCGCCCGCGCCGGCCGTCGCTGGACAGTCTATGACGTCCGCGGCGACCTGAAGTCGGCCCCGAACGCGCTGTCGCGTTCCCAACGGCGGGATCACCGGTTGCCGGCCAAGGTTGGCCTGGCTGTTTCTGTTCTTTCCTGTTTCGGCCTCTCTTTAATTAAGCGAAATTGTTGGGGTGTATCGCAAAATGTACATCGCCGAGATACTATTACTAAGACTATACAACACTGCAATCACTGCTACGTCTTCTCTGTCAATGGCTGAGTAACCGGAGAAGCAAGGCTACAGTATTTCAGTCGTGTATAATACGGCTTGCTGCTCGGCCTTTCTGTGATTGCTCTTATGGTAAGAGCGCGGTCCCTGCATATATGATGTTGTGATATGGATGTTGCTGTTGTGTATTCTAGAAATGTTTGTGGTAATCTTTATGTCAGTATATTGACTTCTTTGGTTTTTCGGAAGAATGTGTCGGAGTGTTGGTGGATTGTTAATCCAATAAGGTAGGAAGTGCATGGGATGGTGTGATGTGTGGTAATGGTAGTACAAGTGATTCTGAGTGTTGTGCAATTCTTGCGCGTATGGTGACTCTGTAGGCTTGGATATTTGTGTTCTAAATCGGGCATGTGTTCGTCTTTGCAGTGTCTGTGTGCATGGGTGTCCTTGGTGTTTGTGGTTCATATGAGAAGTATCTTAGTAGGGCTTGTGGTGTCGTCTGTAGTGTAGTGGTGGTGTGTTGTTGTAGACATGTAGTGCGGTGACTGGGGGTGAGGTTCGGAATGCTCCTGTGATTGTGCGTAGTGGATTCGTTATGTATTATGTTAAGTTAGGGAATTAAGTGACCTTCTGTGATTTTGTTAGCAACAATTTATTATGAGTCTAACGTTATGGTTTTAAAAATTATTTTTATTTAAATTTAAGAATTAATAAAAGTTATCCCCAAATTTCAAAGTTGTAAGTTTGGAGAGAAAAAATACAAAACAGAGTCCTCGTGTATTTCATGAAGGTTCGATTGACATATTCGTGCCTTCCCTACCATATGTTTACATCGAGTGCGGCATTTTTGGAGGCTCGTGATCGAATGGATGTGTAAGTGGTCACGCTGAGATGCATGTCGTGAGAAATTCTGCATTGATGCGATGACTGACTATCAGTATAAGTCATGAATGTAACAACAACATGCAAACTATACCACTCGAATGAATAAGGGCGGAATGTGATTTGAACCCCAGGACAAGCAAGTAATCCGCAAAGCACTCGTCACTCTGCGCCCACAGTAGCAAAAGGCGAGGGAAATGCAGTATTGGGATACAAGTATTATTACGTCATAAGTTTCTGAAGTGTCAAGACTACTATGAATAAAGTGATAGATACCTTTATAATTAATAACAAGAAAAATTCAAACTAAAAAAATACATTTGAAATAGAGTCTTTAATTAGCTTTCACTCAAAATCAGTATATTTTGCAAATGAATACAAGAATGGCACCAGTGACCGTCATTTACGAAGCTTTGCTGACGGGACTTGGGGTATACGTAACGGGAATATGGGGATGATGTGCCGTTTGACGATACCCGCTTCTCAGCATATAATCGGAACAACTCGCCACAATGGTAATGAGCGCCGAGAAAGCATGAGCAATGACTTTGTAAACCAATCGGCCGACGCTAATATGGTCGCCGTCGGATGGTGATTCGATGCACATTCCCGATTTAATTTGCCAGTTTTGTGTTATTGGTTTGTTTGTTTTTTTGGGAAAGAAGCTATAAGGTTGTCATGATAGAGTATGTGTTCTATACAGCCTGATTGATAACATGTGTTATAGTAGATTGCATTAGTGTATATACAGCCACAGACGAAACTATAGAGAACCTCTAATGTTGAAAACAATGAAGCGAATTTCACAAATTGAGGGGTCGCACCACTAGTAATATGCCGCCGTTGATGTGCATCGAGAGCTTTTCCGATTTTATTGCCACTGTTTCCAATCACTGTTAGTGTTAGATGGATCGCCGGGCATATAATCACAACAAGCAGAGAATGCACGAATATAATTGTTCCCCTCTTCAGTTGCGCAAAAAAGCAATACGGGGAGAATCCCGCAGTTTGATGAGGACTACCAAGAGGTACTTGGCAAGTACGCGGTCATGTAAAAGTTGTGAAACGCTGTATCAACTACAACTTGAAAGTAATCTTTCGGTAGAAATGGTTTGCGATGCCAAAATGTGATGAAGTTAACTATTTTTGGTCTCGTCTGTCGCGAGTTCATAGTGCTAACTCTCACATTTGTGTGGGGGAAAGGTTATTCTATGTTCCGCTTGTAAGGTTTGTTAAGTTTGTGAGGGGCTGCATTCTCGGAATAGGTATTGATCCGTATTCTAGTATTGGTCTGATTAGTGATAGGTGTAATAGTTTGTGAGTGGTCGCTCTGTCTCCTCCGAAGTCCGTTTCCAGTGAGATCCTCAAGTTCTCGGAGGATGTGTAGTGCGTTTTCTTGCTTTTGTTGTAATATCATGATGGTGGTGTTGAAGGTGATGTTTTCTATAAATGTGATGCCCGAGGAATTAGACTGCTGTAACAAGATGGAATATGTTCATTGTTACATTGATTAGGTGTATGCTTGTGTCGGTGTTGCACGCACCCAAAAATGATACATTTTTTTTTTGGTTTGATATGATAGGTTGAGATGATTGAGGTCGGGTTTGTATAGTGTTGAGTGATTTCTGTAGTGTCCTAATGCATTGTTACATGGTTTGTGTGCTGTCCAAGATTGGCAAAAGTCGATCTGCATATAGCGCAATCTTAGGTAGGTGGTGGATTGTTTTCATTTTGAGTAAATGCAGTACAAAGAAGATAGGGACTTAGTACCGAATCCATGCATCAGACCAGTGAAGGTATTAGGTGATTGAGATGCGGTTTGAAAGTTTGTTTGAGAAGTGCGAGTGCAGAGATATGTGTTTTAAGTAGTGTGCTAGTTTCCTTGTATCCCCGGATGTCGTGGAGGTATACTATGAGTGCTGAGATGTTGAGTGTGTCGTATCGTGTTTAAGTCGAGGAAGCTAGGCAGCAGTGTATTCCTTCTTGAGCGAATGAATATTGGATGTCAGTTGTGATCCTTACGAGATCTCCACTGGCTGCGTCCCCGTAAGATCCCGAGTGGTTAGGAGAGATAATGTTGTGTGTAATGATTGTAGTAGTAGTAGTCTCCCTTGATGATGCGCTCAAATGTTTTGTGTAATACAACTTGTTAATGAATTGGTCTGAAGTTGTCTTGGGTGTGCTGTGTCTTTGTTTGGTTTTGGATATTGGATTATGTGTGGTCGCTGAACCACGATTGTGGGTATGTGTTTGTTTTCCCACATGCTGTATTGAATGCTGTCAGGAGCTTGGCTCTTGCTGAAGTCCCAGATGTTTAGAAAGCTGTAGTGTATTACTGTCTCTGGCCAACACTTGAATTTCCTGCGAATTAGATGGCTGTGTCTATTTCTGGAGCGTTAGAGGTGCGTTATATGTGTATTTGGTTGTAGTTGTGCTGGTTTGGGATTTGGATTAGGCAAATTGTGTGCTTCTTTGTGAAAAATGTGTGCGAAAATTCGGCAATTTCTTCTTGCTCGTTATGATTACTTGACTTTGAGGGTTATAGCTTTGTTGAGCTGATTCGGGTGTATTCCCCTTAACATTGCTTTAACTGGCTTTACGACTAGACATAGGCTGAGTGGCGTGTGTCTATTAAAACTGCTGTCAATGCTGATTGTGGACCAAGACTCTTATCTTAGCTGATTTATATAGTAGTGCCAACATTGTGCTTTAGCCTGTCTGTCTTCGTTTAGTGTTTGTTCTGTTTTGTAGTCCTGTCATGTCTTCGTCTGGCACCGATTCGCGGATTTTGTGTTGCCATCGGCCTGCAGGCCATCGTTCCCACCATGAGCACTCGACAGCGTTGGTTCTGTGTCTTGGAGTTTCTCTGTCTCGTTAGGCCCTCGCGCTCACTGTGTTCTGCTTGCTGTCCTTTAGCTATGTTATCTGGTTATGATCCGAGGGATCGAGGGATCTAGCAGTATGCTGTTTCGGTAATTAGATCAAGTGTTTCCGCGAGTGAAGAGTGTCCAAATTAGCGTGTTTAACACGCGCCCTGGAGGGCCTCTGATAATTACACGCCCTGGAGGGGGGGGGAGGCGGATTTCCTGCTCCCCCCCCCCCCTACTCGATCTCGAAACACACGACACGTAGCCGACAAGCCGGGAAAACGACGTTAGCTAGCTTCTCGCAGCTTCCACCACAGACGAGACACGCTCTCTTCTAAAGTATTCCGCTTAATGTTTTTCTTCATGCGTACAATATTGAGGTCACCAGAGGTCATCAAGGGGCCAGATTTTCAAGTTTTCCAAGACTTTCGGCTTCCGAAACACTCCCAAATATCTCGGGAACATATGATAAGTTAGCAGCAAACGGAAACAAAATGCAATCGACAAGTCACCTTTAAAATCGCTTTCGACATAGGTTCCATCAGCACTTTGAGCTCAGAGTCACAATAGTTTCTAGGCTCCAGAGGTCACTCGAATGTCAAAAAAGGGGATTTGTTCTCTCAAAACACTGTTTTCCCCAACATAACCTTTACCTAATAAATATCAAAGCAATATGATTTATCCGCCATCTCGCGTGTGTCTTCGTCACAGGCGCTCTCGACTCAATCATATCATGGTGGACCGGGTTAGAGTCAACTGAGAAATTTACTCTCAGTCAAGGTCACAGTGGTGACCCCCAAGATGCGTCCAGTCTGCCATCATTGCGGAGGACCGTGTCCTCGACGAGGACAAACATCTTGGCTACCGTTTACTCCTTTCCTCCTATTCTTCCATTCATGTCGATAGTTATTGATAAAACCGCTGTTGGCGGTCACAAAACATTGGACCCTTGACCCCTTAGGTCACCGATATTATAAATCCGAGATACACACAATTGTGGTATCCTATGACCTTCATGCAAGTCCTACACAGGATTGAAACCGGATCGGCGTAAAAATTGTGGCGTGGTACTACTGCAAGATGCGTTTTGGAGTCTGAGGTCATCACGTGACCTGGACTGGTCTGACTTGACCTGAGATGACCTGAGGCCCAATGAATTTTACACTAATGCGGGAAGTTCTACTTCATCTAAACCAGGTATACAAAAAATGGTGGCGCTGCGCGTCCGCCGTTTTTCGCTATCCTCGAAAAACCGGAGGGGTGGGAGCGGATTCTGCCCCCCCCCCCCCCCCCTCCAGGGACGCCGTCGTTAAGGTCTCCATCGAGGTATTGATTTATATGGTGCAAGGCGATTGGCTACAGAGTTAAGATATTGGGACAATGAGATCACTAAAGTAGTACTCATCAAAAAACTTCCCACAGTCAATTGTGAGTGCATAAGTTTGGAGAGCAAATGTGATGTCTTGGTGTGGTGTCTTGCTGTGGTATGAAACGTGCTGGAGTGTGGGTGAGCACTGTGTTGAGGCAGACCAGTCTGGTGATTGTGTATGGTTTCGTGTATGAGTCTACCTCTCCTGTCTGTGTTGTGTCTGTCCTGTGGTCCCACCTAGTGCGTGGGTGTATACGTCAGCGTCAGTCCG
>JAXIVJ010008528.1:0-45000 GCA_036785665.1 Chirona hameri
GAGAGCGAGAGCGAGAGCGAGAGCGAGAGCGAGAGCGAGAGCGAGAGCGAGAGCGAGAGCGAGAGCGAGAGCGAGAGCGAGAGCGAGAGCGAGAGCCAGAGCCAGAGCCAGAGCCAGAGCCAGAGCGAGAGCCAGAGCCAGAGCCAGAGCCAGAGCCAGAGCCAGAGCCAGAGCGAGAGCCAGAGCCAGAGCCAGAGCCAGAGCCAGAGCCAGAGCCAGAGCCAGAGCCAGAGCCAGAGCCAGAGCCAGAGATACATTTTATTTCATTTTCGCTTTACACATCGGGCGTACATGTTTGCGATTGGCGCACAAGCGCTCACATGCACTTAAATCAGGCGCCGCTCGCTATGTGGGCCGGTGTGAAAAATTATGGCTGTCTGGCGGCGGCCCTTATGCAAGGGAAGCTCCGTCGGCGTGAGCGGCCCCACACTTTAGAGACATTTCAGGACACTTTTTGTGGCGATAATGAGGAAGATCTGAGAAAAATGGGCTTGGTAGATCTCGGCCGAAGGTTAGTGACTGTTGGCACTGGTGGTATTGGGAGTTCACAACCGGAAATGATAAAGAAAGAAACTAGGCAGCCAATTTGAAAAAAATATGTGTAGTGATGCATTACTGATTACATAATTGATGAGCACACAACAAGTTTTCCCTGAAAATTTTCATTTTCGGCCCCGGAGCATGTTCTTAGAGGGAATATTTTGGCCAAACTTTATGTAGTGAGTTGGCACTTTTAACACCCCTGCTGGTGATGCTAGATCATCGTTATGACCTTCAAGAAGCCAAACAAATTATTTTTCGTATTGCAGCTAAACTGAAACTCAGGAACAGCTTCGCCGATTTTCTTTCAAAAGGCACTATTCGATTTGGCGAGTGCGGTTTCATCAGAAGTTTTGAAACTAATATCACTAGATCATCGTAATGACCTTCACCAAAAATGATTATCGGTATTGCAGCCAACCTGAAACTCAGGAACGTGTGGTCCGATTTTCTTTGCAAAAGCACCATTCGATTCGGTGTATGCAGTTTCATCAGCCGTTTCGAAACTGGTGACGCTAGATTATGCTTATGACCTTTAAGAAGTCAAAAAACTTATTTGGGGTATTTCAGCCAACATCAAACTCAGGAACGGCTGTGCCGATGTTCTTTCAAAAGGTACCATACGATTCGGCGCCTGTGATATCATCAGCCGTTTTTAAACTAATGTTACTAGATCATCGTTATGACCTTCAAAAAGGGGAAAAAATTGGTATTGCAGCCAAAAAAAAACAATTTCGCCCCTGTAGCTCAGTTGGGAGAGCGCCGTGCTTCTGACCTCACCCGGTAGTGGCAGCCCGGGTTCGAGTCGCTTCGGCGCTCGCTATTTGCCACTGAATGGGATAGCCTGTGGCTGGTGGCAGCGGTCGCACTCAAGGTCAGGTGACGTCAGAGGGCGGGGCAGCCGTGTCCAGGTATGTCGGGCACGTAAAACTTTCGCTTCTAAATTCTTCCGGACGCCAGGAATTGCTTGATCGGGTGGTGGGGTCAGGGCCTGCGCAACAAGCTTTGCTTAGCGCGGGGCCTGACCTCGGGAATCCATCCATTCAAAAACATTCGGACTAAATTTTTTTTATACAAAGCTGAAACTCAAGAACAGCTGGGCCGATTTTCTTTCAAAAGGCACCATTCGATTCGGCGTATGCAGTTTCATCAGACGTATCGAAACTAATGTTACTAGATCATCGTTATAGCATTCAAAAACCCAAACAAAAACTGATTGTGAGTATTGTAGCCAGCCTTATGTGTGCAAATATGTGCTGTTCTTGCTTGTTTAGGGTGATGTGAACATCAGATGTGGGCATTATTTGCTGTAATTTGTTAAATATAATATATTGCACATAGGCGGATCCAGGTAAACAACGTGAGGGGTGGGCACCATCGGCCTCACGCTTTTTTATCAACTTGCTAATTTGAGGGTGGATCAAACGCATGTTTCGATGGTTCATTTATACGTGGCATAATCTTTAATACACATATATTCACATATTCATATAATTCATATAATATATTCATATAATGCATATAATATATTAATATAAGTCATATAATATATTAATATAATTCATATAATATATATTCATGTAATTCATATAACATATTCATATAATTCATTCACATATATCTTGAATAGGGTGAATGCACTGTACCAAGCAATGGCGTACTCAGGACAGCGATTGGAGAGGAATTGGCAACACCTAACACAATTGGCCCGCAAAAACTGGAGCCTGGAGCTGCCTCTGCTGATTTTGTTTAGTGTGAAAATGCATTATGGGATTGATGCTCATTTCTCATGTATACCGATGTTACATGCAAAAAGAAAATATAAGCTGAAGAAGACAGAATCTGCCCTCCGCAGGGAATAGGGTTAACCGATTAAGTTAACACTCGATTCGCATTAAAAGGGAATAGGTCACATTTGTATTGGTTTTGAACTGAGATAGCCATTCTCTTTGGCCGTTATTGCAAAGTCTAAAATACTTAAACCATTTTCCCCAAAACTTGTCCGTTTCTAAGCAATTTAATTTCGAATTTGCAGAAACATGCATTAGGCAAGTCCCGCCTAATGCATGTAAGAATGGCTGATTGGCTGACAGCCACTTCAAGATTGTTGGTACTGGGAGAAAAACGGCTTGTATTTCTCGAACCTTGGCTGGATTACCCGTTGCGAGTACGATGTAAATAACGCGATAGGTTGCGTTCCAAGTTGAAGTTTTTCGCATTGTTTAAAGCCTCATTCATCAATTGACTTTTTTATAAATAAAAATATATTGATCTATCGCAATGCCTCGCACTCGTCATTGTGTTTTCGAAACCCGTGATAACAAAATACTTGTGTGTATTCAAGTCGCCAAAATTGTCTGAAAGGATTGTGCCATATTTTTACAGCGTAAAGGTTTTCTCAATAGCTTTCTAAAGCTCAATAATGACGTAATAATCCCATTTATTTATATTTTTATAAAGTTAAGCAACTTTTGGAGAAACAAATATCGCCATCGTTTTCAGCAGCACTTTCCTCATATTTTCGACTACAGCTGGCGTATATTTGACAACTTTCAGAAAGGTGAAACATTCCCTTCAACCCGCGCCGTATCGGTGCTCGGCGTCACCTTCGCCGTGCCGAGGGAGGGAGGGAGGCGTTTTGACGCCCCCTCGAACTCGGCTCCTATGAGACACAGACACAAACCAAAAATATTTCGAAAGCTCGTGAAAAATAATTTTGAAACTATTTCTGCAATTTTTTTAATTAGGTCAATATTGAGGTCACCAGAGGTCATCAAGGGTCAGATTTTCCACTTTTAGGACTTCGTTTCGAACACCCCCGCCATATCTCGGGAACTATGATAGTTGAGAACAAGCAGAGAGGAAGCAATCGAAAGCTCTTGCAAAATGCAATCGCACATGCATACTCAAATTTTAGCTCAATTCTATTGTTAAGGCTCCAGCGGTCATCAAAGGTAAAAAAGGCTATGTTTTGGCAAAATTGTTTTTCTCAAATAGCTTTTTATCCAATAAAGATAAGGCAATAATTTGGACGTCATCGTGTTTTTCTCGCCAAGGTGCTTCGAACCATATGCGTGTTGACCAGGTGTGGTCAACTTATAAATCTATATAAGTTGACCTATAAATCGGAAAAGGAAGCATTTTAATATGTTTATATTGACTCATAATGGGGAGGTAACGAAATTGACCCGACCTTAGGTCACATATATCACAAATTCGAGTAAAACATTGTAGGTACCTATGATCTTATGAAATCCTGTAAGTTTGAAACCGATCGGCCACACACTGTTGCTGTGGTACGATGACAAACGTGTTTAGAGGTAGGGTGACGTGACCTGGCCTGGTGACCTGACCTGAGATGACTTGAGGTCAACAATTTTACACAATGTGAGTAATTGATGCCCAACAGCTGTGCCAAATTTGGCGACGCTGTCCTCTGCTGTTCTTCCGCTATCTCCGAAAAAAACTACTTTGGGGGCATCTAAACGTCCCCCCCCGCACGGCGCGGGATAAGCAGAAATCAAGCGGGATCAGATAGTAAAAACGTAGTAACTCTGCTTTGTGGTGCTGTACATGCGCCTCCTGCTTTGGGGTGTGTACACGCGACTCACGTGCCGTACTAGTGGTTTGAACCGATCTGAAAATATTGGCGTGAGGGGTGGCTAAATGACAGACTTGTCAATTATTCATATTTGGCATGAGTCGATTCACAGTGATTCACGGACCATAATGAATGATTCAATAATGATTCAATTACTCAGCATTACCATAATGAATGATTCAATCATGATTGAATCACTCAACATTAACACTGGTGAGTCGATTCACAGTGACTCACGGCTAATATGGGTGGCTCATGAATGACTCATTCACAACGACTCGCAATGTGGATAGCTATCCTTAATGCCAGACAGCTCTCTTTGCAATTTGCAGTCATTCAAAACCCTTGTAGAAATTGCAATGACGTCATTGAATGCTGGCATTGAATTATGCAAATAGTTAGGCTAGTTAGATAAAACCAGCGCGCGGCCATGGGCGAAAGTGGCGCGACGGCAAAGAGGGCACGACGCCAATTGCAGGACATTTGCTAAAATGGGAAATAGGTTCTTTATTTTGATTATAAAATGATATTTATAACATTTATTATAATTGAAAATTCCAAGTTACATTCAATGGCTGGCACCCATGAAACTGGCACCCATAACGCATGAATAACTACGTTTCGTTTTTCAAATAGAACATTTATTTTGATTTTGCATTAGGTATTTTTTTTATTTATAAAGCATGATGTGGAATAAAGCGGCACAGATGCGACAGTGATATTTGGGACATGCGGAGGTCATGCAAATGTTTGTTTATGATTTCGTTTTTGATATGGTATAGCCTAGAAATTAGGAAAAGGTGGATACCTCTTGATAATTTTTCGTGTGAGACAGGTGTGCGTGTACTGTGTGGTTTATGAACCGAAGTGTGAGTTAGTTACCTTATCTAAGTACTTAGGTACCTACCCCTAACCCTACCAGTACCAAGGTACCTAGTTAGGGCTGATTGAACATTGGCTTTGTGCCCACTGGAGTTGGACACAAAGCCTCGCTTTCTTCACGCATAGATGAATTACAGGCCACAGCTCAGGACAAAGAGCTCATATAATTGGCCATTAAGTGTCTGGTTTGTCCACAGGGCACAGATGATTGCTGGGCTGATGGCATATTTTTGGGACAGTTTATGCTGTTCGACCAAAAAATAATGATTCTTTGAGCAATGAATGATTCAATCAGCCTATTTTATCTGTATGAATGATTCAATCAGTGACTCACAACAGGTTTGCACATGAGGTGAATCGATTCATGAGTGATTCATTTGAAATAAGAATGATTCAATCAAAAGTAGTCGATTCACATTGAATCGTTGACAAGTCTGCTAAATGACATAATCAATGAAACAAACAGCACGATATCTATTTCACAGTTTGTGTCATATGTATCCTTTAAACCTAGGGGCTTCTACCGCCACTATATCTTTTAAGTTACAAAAACTGAACACTTGCATGGAAGTCAACACGGGATTTTTTCCTGAACAGGATATCGATTCCATCGCCAACACCGCCATCATCGGTGCATGGCACGGGCGTCACACATCTGCCAAGCGTCGAACATCTGTCAAGCGTCGAACATCTGCCAAGCGTCGAACATCTGTCAAGCGTCAAACATATGTCAGGCGTCAAACATCTGTCAGGCGTCGAACATCTGTCAAGCGTCGAACATCTGCCAAGCGTCGAACATCTGTCAAGCGTCGAACATCTGTCAAGCGTCGAACATCTGTCAAGCGTCGAACATATGTCAAGCGTCGAACATCTGCCAAGCGTCGAACATCTGTCAAGCGTCGAACATCTGTCAAGCGTCGAACATCCGTCAAGCGTCGAACATCTGTCAAGCGTCGAACATCTGTCAAGCGTCGAACATCTGTCAAGCGTCGAACATCTGTCAAGCGTCGAACATCTGCCAAGCGTCGAACATCTGTCAAGCGTCGAACATCTGTCAAGCGTCGAACATCTGTCAAGCGTCGAACATCTGTCAAGCGTCGAACATCTGTCAAGCGTCGAACATCTGTCAAGCGTCGAACATCTGTCAAGCGTCGAACATCTGCCAAGCGTCGAACATCTGTCAAGCGTCACACCTCTGTCAAGCGTCAAACATCTGTCAGGCGTCGAACATCTGTCAGGCGTCGAACATCTGTCAAGCGTCGAACATCTGTCAGGCGTCGAACATCTGTCAGGCGTCGAACATCTGTCAGGCGTCGAACATCTGTCAAGCGTCGAACATCTGTCAGGCGTCGAACATCTGTCAAGCGTCGAACATCTGTCAAGCGTCGAGCATCTGTCAGGCGTCGAACATCTGTCAGGCGTCACACATCTGTGACGTCACGTCACACATCTGTTCCGGTGCTTCATACTACAACGACAGATAGCGCGTTGAAGGGCAATTTAGAAAACATGAAAATGTCACAATTTAGTAAAAATGAATATCATATGTTCTCATGTTTTCATGTTTTCATGACACGCTTTCTTTACCTCATCTTTGCAAGGAAAGTTGATAAATTATTTTATTTGATCTCCTTTCAGAAAACGCAATCAGCCGTATAATATGCCCCATACACATCTCAAGTAGGATTAATAGGAGGTTTACGGTAAAATTTGGAAATAACTCAGAAATCCTCTAGTATCGAGTAAACTTGTTTCTGCTTCAAGAGTCACGTCACATTTGTTATGTCTCATTTCCATTTTTCGTCGAACACGAAGTTTCGGCAACTTGTTATCGTTGCCAAAAGCCATTTGGATCCAGCTGAGCCAGCACAGCCCACAGCCTGGCCAGCGGGCCACCGGAATACTGATTATCCGAACATACACACACACACACACACACACACACACACACACACACACACACACACACACACACACACACACACACACACACACACACACACACACACACACACACACACACACACACACACACACACACACACACACACACACACACACACACACACACACACACACACACACACACACACACACACACACACACACACACACACACACACACACACACACACACACACACACATACGTGCGAGCCGTGCAAAACGAGTGCCATGGCTGTACCGTCACTACCGAGTGCCGGGTCTTCCGACAGTTGTAGGGCTTTGCAAATTTGCTGATGGGAAGGCAATAGGCCCTGAATCTCTCCCAGGGGTTTTGACTGCCAAATATCACGAGGCATCATGGTGTAAGAATGACCTTGAAAACCGAATGCCAAGGTGAAAACAGAGGGCCGGTGTGTAAGTACCGTGTGCAAACCGTGAATAGCGAGTGCCGGTGTGTGAGTACCGTGTGAAAATCGTGAAAACCGAGGGCCAGTTTGTGAGTACCGTGTGAAAATCTGAATAACCAGGGCCGTTGTGTAAATATACGTAGCAGCGTACCGATGATACGGATATGCTGGACCTCTCATGCCCGAATAACAATAACGCCATTCAGGAGACGCCATTTCCCATTGGATACGCGGCACCCGAATTATACCCCCCCCCCCCTCCCCCTCCCGGTTAAGGACAGCGCTCCCCGGTTAGTGGCTGCAGGCTGACCATGTCTAGTACCTAGGTACTAAACTAATGAGTGACGTCCCTTCGGCTGGAGTCAGCGCTTCTTCAGCTAACGATGACGCTTGGCATCCCTCTGGCTTGTGACGGCTCCGCTCTGGCAGGGGCGGTGTCACCAATTTTTAATAGCGGGGGACAGCCGAGAGCTGTATTCTGTCGCGAGCAGCACAAGTTATAAGTAATTTTAGTTTTTGATTGATATTGTTCATCTACATTCCGCTTATAATTGTGTCATCTCAATGTTTATTTTATCATTTTTTGAAGCAGTTAATATTCCACTCCTGGGAATAAGCCTTGTAACAAACATAACTCGCAGCACGCCGTTTCTCTTGTCGAGTGACGTCTCGGATCTCAGCTCCTCTGACCCGAGCTCCCTGATCCGCGCTCCCTTGACCGTAGCTCCCTTAACCCGAGCTCTCTTGACTCGAGCACCCTAACCCAGGCTCCCTGACCCAGGCTCTCCTGACCCGAGCTCCCTCATTCGAGTTCCCCGACCCGACCTCCATGACCCGAGCTCCCCCTGACTCGAGCTCTCCTGGCCCGTCAGCCGAGCTCCTCTGACCCGAGCTCCCTTGGCCCAATCACTTACACAGGCTCCCTGACCCGAGCTCCCGACCCGAGCTCCCTGACTCGAACTCCTTGACCCGAGCTCCCTTGGCTCGTCAGCCGAGCACCTCTGACACGAGCTCCCCTGACCTGAGCTTCCCTGGCCCAGGCTCCCCTGACCCGAGCTCCCTGACTCGAACTCCCCGACCCGAGCTCCCCTGACCCGAGCTCCTCTGACACGAGCTCCCCTGACCCGAGCTCCCCTGACCCGAGCTCCCCTGACCCAAGCTCCCCTGACCTGAGCTCCCCTGGCTCGTCAGCTGAGGTCTTCTGACTCGAGCTCCCCTGCCCCGTGCTCCCCTAGCTCGAGCTCCCCTGACTCGAGCTCCTCTGACGCAAGTTTCCTTGACCCAATTTCCCTGACCCGAACCACCCGACCCGAGCTCCATGACCCGATCTCCCTTGACCCGAGCTCTCCTGATCCAGAGCTCCCCTGGCCCGTCAGCTGAGCTCCCATGACCAGAGCCCCCTAACCCGAGCTCTTCTGACCCGAACTCCCCTGACCGAGCTCCCTGACCCGTGCTCCCGGATCCGATCTCCCTAACCTTCCAGCCGAGCTCCCCTGACCCGAGTTCTCCTGATCCGAGATCCCCTGTCCCGTCAGCCGAGCCCCCTTATCCGAGTTCTCCTGATTCGAGCTCCCTGTCCTGTCAGCCGAGCTCCCCTGACCCGGGCTCCCTAACCTGCCAGCCGAGCTCCCCTGACCCGAGTTCTCCTGATCCGAGCTCCCCTGTCCAGTCAGCCGAGCCCCCTGATCCGAGCTCCGTCCCGTCAGCCGAGCTCCCCCTGACCCGGGCTCCCTAACCGTCAGCCGAGCTCCCCTGACCCGACTTATCTTGATCCGAGCTTACCTGTCCCGAGCTCCCTCTATCGTCTGTATTTCAAAAAACAAATTACATAGCTACACTCAAAACACAATCTGCGCCATCTTTTTAAGATTGTCTTTTGATATGCTTGCGAGATCTTCATTCAGGAACGTTTGACAGTGTTGACAGTGACATGCGAGGAAGTCAGGACACGTGGTGTCGGAGCGAGCGTCAGTGATGCTCTCGAAGATTGGGCAAAACTATTGCTTTTCAGCGTTCGAGTGTTTAAACGCCTCAACCTCGCTCCCAAGAACACGATGCAGTTAACTCCCCTGACCCGAGCTCTATTTGGTATCTAGCCAGTGCACTGCATGCGACTGAAGTCAGTCCCACCTCACATAAAACCAATGAAGCGCACTTAACCTAATAATACAAATTAAAGATATAGCATAATTCGACCGTCGTTCTGTATCGGTGCGTCTCGAATCAAAGTACCATTGGGTGTTCACTCGTCACTCAGTTGCTCAGGAACGATGGTGTAGAAAAAGTAACGCAGGCTCTCCACTCCCAATAAGGCAGTCCGATCACATGAATCGTGTATTGTATTGTATTATATTAAACAATTAAAACACTCCATTTTAAAATGGCTATTCCGAGTGTCGGGTCAGGGTTAAGAAGAGAGACATGTTAAAAGACACTCGGTATACAACACACAATAAGATCAGATGAATATAAAAGTGCACACAGGCTATAGAAAATAAAAAACACACACGCACGCAGTCACACACTCATTTTCCTCGCTTCACACAACTAAAAGTTCCTTCACTGCACGCTTAAAAGCCCCCAGGGATAAATCGCGAATCTCCAGCGGGAGGCGGTTGTATACCTGCGCCGTACAAAAAAGAAGGCGCCGCCTGCCTGCTTCGGTTCTCACGCGCGGGAGAGCCATATCTGCGTCCTGCCGGGTGGTTCGAGAGCGAAGAGCAGAGTTGACCTGAAGCTGAGAGGAAAGAGCCACTGGCTCCCCGGTGCAGCGAATTTTGTGCAGAAAATTCAATGAGTTAAGTTCGTACAACTGGCGGGCGGTAGGCCAGCCCAGTTCGTCTCGCACGTCCGATATGTGGTCGAATTTGCGACGGCCAGAGACAACGCGCAGCGCAAAATTGAGGATCTTTTGGAGGCGCTGTATATTTTTATCTGACCCGTTTCCAAAGGCAGCAAGACAGTATCGGACGTGTGAGAGGACCAAGGCATTGACCAGAGTAGGCAGAAGGTCGGGCGGGATCTGATGACGCACGTGGGACAGGTCGATGAGGATACCGTTGCATTTTTTGACGAGAGCAGACACGTGAGAGTCCCAGGTGAGGTGCTTGTCGAACACCACGCCAAGGTTCCTCATCGTAGGGCCCTCACGGATCGTATCCTCGCGAAATCGAATGGAGATCGGGACTAAGCCATAGGGCCTATTTTAAGGGAAAACCACTGGGGGAGGGGGGGGGGGGCAAAACATTTTTGGGGGCATCTTTTTGTGGCAAAAAGGTACCCCCATTGTTTTCCTCCGCGGATTTGGGCCGTTCACCTTATTTTAGTATTCGAGCTTAACAAATCACTTTTCGAATTCACAAAAACAAATTGTGGACATTTTTCTGATAAAAACAAATTGGGGAGTCAACAGACACAAAATCACAAATCCGAGATAGCCATTTGGAAGAGAATGTCATTTCCTTTCTATCCACGTTTTATATTTGCAATTTCCTTTGAAATCTATTTTTTTACAATTTGTCAAACTTTTTTCTCACTAAAATTGGCATTACATAACGTCATTAAAACGTTGTTATCTCCCAAGATACTTCATTAATGTCATTGAAATTTGGTAAGAAGACGTAGAATTGATGCATAATAAGGTATTGGAAGTTTTATGTTGATATCTATGCAGTTGTAAAGTTATTGAGAAAATCCGGGAGGGGGCAGAATCTGCCCCCCCCCCCCCAGCAGGGCGCGTGTCACCGGAGCTGCTTGAATTGGATCAGGTGCGCTGTTTTGTCTATCATTGAAAGCAAGAGATACATAAAAACTTCAAATTCAATCACTTGAGAGAAGAAAAAAACTTCTGATTTCATGAAGTTTTCTCCTAAGATCATTGTTTTCACGTTCAGTGCAGGGAACGCGTAGGAGGGGGGGGGGGTGAGGGGCATACTTGTATTGCATGCCCCGCCCCCAGATTCCTGTGCGGGGGGGGGGGGCATTTGCACCTCATGTCCGCCCCCTGGATCTGCCAGTGGGGGATCCAGGGGGCGGACATACCCTCCCCCTTAGTTTTGTTTAGAAATAGCGGAAAACGACGCCATTTCGCTCCGCCATTTTTGTTACAACTGCTTGCCTATCAATTGCCCAAATCCTGTTAATTTGTTTACCTCGGGTCTCCTCAGGTCACGTCCCAAGTCAAGTCTAGTGATCCCACCTCCAAAAATGTAAGGTCGTGCTGCAGCCACATTGTTTGACCGATCAGTTAGATACTCACAGGATTCAATCAGGTCATAAACACCTACAATTCTGCTATTTCGGATGATTTCACATCGGTGACCTAGGGTGAAGTCTATTTTGTGACCTCCCAATTATAAGTCATTGGGGAAACATGAAAATGCATATAAATCCAAAGGAAATGGCTAAATTTGCCCAATTTTCACCAGAGTCCCGCATCTTTTGCAAAATACAAAGATCCAGTGGCGGATCTACGGTTGGGCAAAATGGGCAATTGCCTCCCCCCTCCTCAAACCGCCTGAAATCGGCGCAAGATTGACACATTTCCTGATATAGAAGAACATCTAAGCAACCTTTACTAAGGAAAATTAGCTTTAACCCTCGCCCTACGGGGGGCTGACAAGCCCCCCTGCGGTTTTTCTTGAATAACTTTTTACACATGCAGTGCATTGCGCTGAAATTTTTGGTAGCTGAGTTTACAACAATTATACGTAGGCTGTAAAAATTTAATTGAAATTAATTGAGTGGTTTGGGAGATAATCATGTTTTGATGACGTCATGTTGCTAAAAAATGAGAATTTTTTGAAAAATCTTAGATGTGGTATCTTTGTATTTAGTATTTGGGTCCCTTCTAAACTGTCTGCTCATTAGTGTGTACTGTCTGCATTTTAGTGTGTATTCGAATGACCGTTGAGTTTGGACGAATACACGCAGTCCGGTTTGTGACAAATGGCGACAACGATGAGATAGACCAAGCTTTGATTTAATTCGTAATTTTGAGGTTATATAGACCTAGATTGGCTATATTAACTATCAAGTAGTGTCCAGACACAGTGAGTAGCCGTTGTTAGTGGATTTTGACCTAGATTTTGGCAGAATTTCACTGAAGGCAGGATGAGTCTTGGTCTGGATGCGCCACAAAAGTATCAGGAGGGAGAAGATTTTGAATTGTGGCTAGATGGATTTGAGCTGTATGTGTGTGCAGTAGGAGTGATCGGGATAGAAAGGAAGAGAGCTCTTCTATTGCATATTCTGGGAAAAGAAGTGCAGCAAAAAGTGAAAGCTCTGGGAAATGGAGAGCCAAATGAGAATGAAGATGCATATGAAAGAACAAAGAACCAGCTCACAGTGCTTTTTGCTCCGAAAACAAGGCCTGTGTTTGAGCGGAATGTTTTTCATAGCATGAAGATGACAGACAAAGATGAGGATGTGGTCGAGTTTGTGGGTAGGTTGAAGAAGCAAAGCCAGAGGTGCCAGTTCGGAGAACAAGAAGGTGAGAACATGATCCGAGATCTGGTGATAGCCAAGTGCCCCTACTCAGGCCTGCAGGTGCGGCTTCTGGAAGCTGACAACCTGAGCTTGTCTCAGGTGGTCAAGATGTGGAAGTCCCACCTACAAGTGAGAGAGCAAGCAGCCAAGCTGCAAGGGATGAGCCTGCAGGAGGACAAGCCACCTGTCCAAGACAAACCCAAACCAGAGGAGGTGTGCAGAGTTGGAGTTCGGACAAGCCAGAACAACCAGAAGTGGAGGACGACAAGACATCATGAAGGAGAAAGGCGGAATCAGGCACGCAGTGAAAGGCCAATGATCTGCTACAGGTGTGGGGAAGAGGGTCATAAAGCGGCTCAATGTCGGGCAACAAGGGGCCAAACCTGCTCCAAGTGTGGAGGAAGAAATCACTTCGCGAAGGCCTGCAGGAGCAGAATGGACACACAGAACATGAGGAACAGAAGGTTTCCCCAGGTTAACACCGTTGACGAGGACTTGGTGTTCTCGACTCAAGGTCCGAAGGAGACTGCACTGGTGACTGTGTTCATCAACAAGCAACCAGTGAAGGTGATGGTGGACACAGGAGCCAGTGTGGACATCATGGCCAGGACTGACTTCCGGATGCTGAAAGGCATGCAGGTGAGCAAAACGAAAAGACGACTGATGCCCTATGGGACTGACATACCCCTGGCACTGGACGGACAGTTTGTGGCGACAACAGGCACTAAAGAAAAGCAGGTGGAGGCATGCTGGGTGATTGCAGCCAAAGGCAAAGTGTCCCTGCTGAGTGGAGCGACAGCTCAGCTCCTAGGACTTGTAAGTCTGCCAGAGCACGTCCAGGCGGTGAAGCCGGATGAGCCAAAAAGGACAATGAAGGAGGTTCTAGACCAAAAAGCAAAAGTGCTGAACGCCCAAGCCAGCCAGATGGGAAAAGCGAGACAGTTCCCAGAGTTCACAGTCGGCGCAGCAGTCCTTGTGCGAAACTATGCTGGAGGAGCCAAGTGGAAGAGAGGGAGAGTGGTAGGCCGTACCGGTCCGGTGTCGTACACGGTGACCGTGGACGGACTGGTGTGGTCCCGCCACGCCGGACAACTCCTTCCAAGCGACAGCAAGGAAGAAGACAGCAACAGAGCGCCAAAGGTCAGGATGCAGCATAGCACCGGTTCGTATGACGCAGCGAGTCTGGCGGGTGCTTCAGGGTCCACAGCACCGGAGACACGCAGCACAGGAGCGCAGAACACCACGGCAGAGACACCTTCATCGAGCGCGGAGGAGCAAGCGCCGCGCCGCTCAACTCAAACGCCGCGCTCCTCAACGGAGACAGCGGCCGAGGAGGAGCGAGGAGAGCAGCCGGCAGGCGCCGAGACGCCTCGCCGAACAGGACAACAGCAGCCGCGGGGTGCCGAGACGCCTCGCGAGACGGGACCGGAGGAGCAGCCGCGAGGTGCCGAGACGCCTCGCGGGACGGAGGAGCAGCCGCGAGGTGCCGAGACGCCTCGCTGCAGGGACCGAGTCGAGGCGGACGAGCCAACGTCGATGGCTACGCCTGGTTCAGCGACGACCAGGAGTGGTCGTAAGGTGAATTTACCTTGTAAATATCAGGACTATGTCAAAAGTGTCATGTGTCAAAGTGTGAGGTAAACCTTGGTACAGATGAGTTCACTTCAGTTGGAAGGAACTGTTTCTCGTGTCTTCTGCTTGGAACGTTGGTATGGTAAATTATTGTCTTGTAAATTGTAACTCGTGTTGCAGAACTGAAACTTGCCTGTAATCACTCAAGCTATGTTTGATGGTATGTAAGTGAAGATATGCGTCGAACTCAGCAATGTAATTTGGTTCAAATCTGAAGCTAGTTTGATGGTTCAAATCTGATGGTAGTTTGATTTAGGAGGGAGGAGATGTGGTATCTTTGTATTTAGTATTTGGGTCCCTTCTAAACTGTCTGCTCATTAGTGTGTACTGTCTGCATTTTAGTGTGTATTCGAATGACCGTTGAGTTTGGACGAATACACGCAGTCCGGTTTGTGACATTAGAGAACAGAGTTTTAAAGCAAATTGAAAACGCAATTCACCAAAGATACAAAATGGCATTCTCTTTAAAATGGCAATCTCGGATTTGCAAAATTTGGGGGTTTTGACTCCTAAAATAAATACAAACTTATTTTTTGGGAAAAATCCCCACAAAATCAATTTTTTCAAAGATATTAGAAAAACCTGAATACATGTGAGAGAACTGAGTATGGACAATACCCATCCCAAATTTCAAAGCAATATCTTCATTTTTGACTGAGTGATGCCTCCCTAAGTGTAAGAAACCGATGACGTCATTTCTAAAAATAACTTTTTTTTGACTTTTTTGACAATATACGAACAAATAATTAGCCTTTTTGTATTTCTGAGCCAAAAGTGGTCTAGGAACATGCCTTTTTATTTACATTTATCAATTTCTAATTTTGAGGTTTTCTGAAGAGCAAAATCGCTGTTCTGGACATGGTAAATCCGAGGTCATTCACTTGACCTGGAAGGTCACCCATTGACCTGAAACCTAAAAAAAAACGCATACTGTTAGATTCCTCTCATGACGGCAACATGCTGGTTCTTACCGCATTGCTCTAAGTTGCTTGGTTTGGAAGTTAACAGGGGGGCCTGTCAGGCCCCCCCCCCCCCCCGTAGGGCGAAGGTGAAAAAAGCTCCCGTAGGGCGAGGGTTAACCCTCGCCCGGGTAGGGCAAAATCACTACGTGTTCGGGTGGGTGGGGGTACGACCCCCCTTAGCGTTTCGCTTCGATTAAAAAACGAGCGTGTTGCTTGTGACAAGAAGAAGCCGCTGATATCCGATTTTAAAGTATTGGGTCATTAGGTGACCTCTGAGGTCATGTCAATGACCTAAAAGTCATACAAATTGCAAATGCTTATAATTTGAATTTTATCGATCTAGAATCGTGAATGAGCATATCATAATGCTTAATGGGTGCCAAATTTGAAATCAGCATCACACAATGTCATAGAAACTGCCAAATTCCAAAAAGGTCATGTCAGGTCATCTGAGGTCAGTAACCTCGGTTGACCTGTGGAAGCCCATGACCTCAGTGGAACATATAATTGTGTAAAATGGATCCCAAATTTGAAATCAGCGTCACAAACTGTCCTAGAAACCGCCAGAAGCCAAACAAAAGTCATCTGAGGTCAATGACCTCGGTTGACCTTTGAAAAGGTCAATCGAGGTCACAATCTCAGTGGAAACCACAACTGTCACCTGAAAACACCTGTACATATGCTCCTGAACAACAAACACTCGGAAACTGCACAAGTTACAAGCATCGATACTACGGGACGCCAGTTGTGCATGCATGACCTTGAGAAGCAGGTCATAGGTCACCGGTCATGTGGGTTAGACATCAAAATTAGAGTATGTGTCAAATTGTTAAAAAGTAGGGTACTAAAAGTTTCATCGTAATCGGTTGGGAACTACGAAAGTTATTTCTGAAAAACCGAGGGGGGTGGCATCCACCCCCTACCCGGGCGAGGGTTAAATCAGCTATCAATTCATAAGCAAGCCAAATCCAATGCATTTTCAGAATTGTGTGACTTTTATTTCCCCCCCCCCCAAAAAAAAACACCCGTTCTGGATCCGCCAAATCCATGTAGTATTTGTATCCTGTGATCTCCACGAGGTAAAATCTATTCACCCTGAAGTCATTCCGCATTCGTCATTTTTCTTCCATAACTTTTGTTTTACTGAACCAGTAAGGCGCCGTAGTTGGCGATGATCGAGCGAACGCGAAGGAAATGTATGGTGAATTCCAACTCGATCAGGGAAGTAGTTTCTGAGATACAAATACGTGGTGCACACGTGCGCACGTGCAGAAGCACCCCCACCCCTGACTTGTGGGAAAGTGGCGGCTGAGAGATCCCTAACCACACACCAAATTTGAACACAATCGGCTCAGCAGTTGCCCCCACCCACTCAAAATTGTGTGGCGACGCTCCTGATCCAACAACCCCGATCTCCCCCACTCTGCCGCTAATGTCAGCATCTAATAATAATAGTAATTAGGCGATGGGCAGTTGCCCTTACATCAACATCCGTGTCGTGCCGGGACCCACTAGCGGATCTAGGGTTCGAGAATGGGGGCGGGGGGCTAAAATTTTGCTCCGAGATCCCTAACCACACGCCAAATTTCAACACAATCGACTCAGCAGTTGCCCCCACCCACTCAAAATTGTGTGGCGACGTTTCTGATCCAACAATCCCCGATCTCCCCTACTCTGCCGCTAATGAGCAATTGTTCAAAAGATATTGAAATTCGAGATATTCCGGAAATAACTTAGATACTTATTTTGGCTGGGAAATACTACAACTTAGGAATATCATGGCATTTGCATTGGATTTGAAATCAGGGTGGGCAACATTTCTTGACTAGGGGGCAAAACGGCTCACTGGGGGGAGGGGGGGGGGGCATTTGCCCCCCCCCCAGTTAACATGTTAAAATAGGCCCTGCTAAGCCACGACAATTCTGACGGAAGCCAAATACGATAAGTTCAGTTTTGCCGGTGTTGACCTTCAAACCGTGGGAGTGGAACCAGGCATCCAAAGATTTCTAAAACCTGTTCCATGGTAGCAATAAACTGAGGGAGGGAGTCTTTTTTTGCCAGAGGGTAAAATTTGGGTATCGTCAGCGTACTGCACCACGTGCGCCTCAGGGGCAAAGAGGGGAGGTCGTTGGCGAAAATCTGGAAAAGGAGCGGGCCAAGTAAGGAACCTTGGAAAACACCCATAGGATTGGGGAGAGGACTGGAAAGGAGTCGGTTTCCCGCCCACCAGTTGTACAAACAGATTGGGTAGAAACAGATAGGTCAGATCGATACAATAGGCTTGAAGTTTGGAAAGAAGCTTTGAGTGGTCGATGACGTCAAAGCATTTGGAAAGGATAGCGTGATAGCGGGGTACTGTACCCCGTTATTTTAAAATAGCGGGGGATCCGTCCCCCGCGTCCCCCGCGGTGGCGCCGGCCATGCGCTCTGGCTAGTGACGGCCTTAACCCGTCACTTGCTATGGGGGGGGGGGGGGGGGGCGTTACATGCTCCCACTTTTTTCGCCGCGTTAGAACTCTGGTTAACTCTGGCCGCAGCTGTCTCAGTTCCTTCTTAAACCGGTTTGTTCCGAGGCATCGGATCTCGGAAGGCAAAGCGTTATACGCGGTGACAACTGAATGTTTGAACCGGCGCCTGCCCGACTCCGATCGAATCGCCGGCGTAACAAGGTGGTCAGCGTTCCGTGTGGCACGTTGGTGAACATCACCACACGTCACCAGGTCACCGGCAATTAACTCGGGTTACGACGTCGAAATCATTCGTTTCAGCAAGGTAAGACCGTGGTACGAGTAGGGGAGAATGGGGTGATTTGGCCGGCGGGGTCACTTGGCCGCCCCCATGTCTACGCCATCTGGCAGCCCAAAGGGATGATTTTTTGTTAACCTGGCATCACCCCTCGTCGTTGAGTCTACTTGGAGCAAAAAAATGAAATATCTGGCCCAAGTAGTTTTCTATAAAACTAGTAAAACGTGAATTTTCACCAAAAAACGTGAAAGTCAAATAGATCAAAGTCGAACGAATAAAAGTCGACTAGGTAAAAAGTCAACATGGCAAAAATTAAACAGTCAAATACTAAAAATTCGAGAGAAAAAAAACGATGGTATAAAAGCATAGAAGTCAAATGAGTATGAAGTCGACACTTGACATGGCATAAAATCAGCATGCCAAGAGTCAAATGGTAAAAAGTCAAGTAGATAAAAGTCAACCGTATACAAGTCGAATGAGTAAAGCTTAGGTTAGACGGGGAATATCTCGACACACATTTCGGCAACCGGTTGCTCGACAACAGGTTCTGTTGCATAGTGTTGGTGAGAGTTCCCAGGAATTGCTCAGCAACCGGCCGAATCTCGCCGATCGCCCTAATAGTTGGCAAACCTGTCGCTTTGCGTGACGTCATCGTGGTTTCGGCCATTGAGGGAAAGGTCGCCGAGTGTTGTAGAGATGTTCAATTTTTTAACAATCTTGGAGTTGTCGACCTGTTATCGTCGTTTTATTTCGGAAAAAAATCAGCATGACTGAATGTGAAGATGGGGCCTTTCAGAGCCTGCTTCCAAGCCTAATATTGGTCAGTTTTCAATTTAGGAGTTCGATGACACGTGGGCGGATCCAGAGGTGTGTGTGTGGGGGGGGGGGGGAGGGGTCATTGCCCCCCACCCAAAAAAAACGCCGGAAATCGGCGCAAAATTTTCACATTTTCTGATAAGAAAATCTAAGCAGCTTTTACTAAGTTAAAAACAAAATCAGTTATTAATGTATAAGCAAGTAAAATCCGATGAGATTTCAGAAGACTGGGAGAGACTGGGAGACCCCCCCCCCCCCCCCCCCCCACACACACACCTAAAAAACACCCGTTCTGGGTCTGCCCATGAGATGACATTCGAGTTAGACTACTAGGCTCATGAGGGCAATGCTTGAGTCTAAAATTGTCGTGTATGATATTCGGTGCGTGGTATCCATAATTATGTCCAATGTGTGCGAGGGAGCAGATTAGGAAACCGATGGCTACGATAAATTCTACCCACCTCCGCCCCCTCCCCCACCGCACTGAGTGCTGCAGATATGCAACAGAACATATCAATTACATTTGTTTGAACTTATAAACTTCGAGTGCAATCGTTCCCGGGCAGCAGCTGGTGGGCAGAGCAGACGTGTATAATGAGATGGCGTTCTCTATTGGTGTTTAGCAGTACACAAGCCGTGGCTGGGCCCAGCACACAACGGGTCTGCAGATCAGACGTGCTGGCGATAACAACCTGCACCCATTATTCTAGCTGCACTTTGGTGAGGGCCGCTGCTGTGATAATCACCATACTTGTTACTTCAATACAACAGCGTCCGATTTGCTAGGACTGACGCATCATACAGACACGAATGAACTTCAGCATAGTACACAGAGCAGAGCACAAACAGAAATTAACTGTGGCTCTGTACTTATCTCAGTCATCGCACTAACATACACTATCAGCACACTATGAACACCCAATCATAAATTATCAACACACTACCACACGCTACCACCAAACGCTCAGTTTTTGTTTTGCCTCAGCTGCTCCGTCAATGCAGAGTTAGTTCAGGCCTGTGGCCGCGCGGCGCGCGCTGCCACTACACAGTGCCGGCACCATTCACGTAGTCCGTCAGGACCTGGCGGATACCAGGGCCTCACGCGAGTGCGTGTTGATGCCAGCCCTGGTGATGTCTTGGGCAGGTTCGGCATCATGCTCATCCGGCACAAGTGCAGAGCCGCGTCCGACGCCAGCGGCCTCAACCTTTCGTTGCCACATGTGCAGGGCGCAGGTCGCCTTCACCAGCGTCGCCACCCTCTCCGGCGCGCAGCCCACCGTCCCTCGGTTTTTGCGCCAGCGCTGAGACATGATTCCGAACGCGTTCTCGACGCAGCGGCGCGTTCGGCTGAGGCGATAGTTCAATACGCGCCTGTTGTCCACCTCCGGTCCCACGAGCGACGCCCTGGGATAAGATCGCACTCGCATCATCCAGCCGGGTCATTTCGGAGCTGGCCGACAAGGAGGTGAAATTCGCCCTGCTTTTCTCGGCATGTCAGAACTGGCCGGATCCAGTGTCTCCCTCGGTGATGCTGTTCCTTGTGGCGTTGCTGACGTCGAAGCAGCCTCAAAATCCTGACCCGCTGCAGAGAGGCAGTCAGGTTTCAGAGGCGAGAATCGCCAGTGCCAGAAGGTGCCGCGCTGGCGCCAGAAGTCGACGCATCCATACCTGAAAACAGATAAAACGTGCATCAGCAATCAGTATCAGCCAATGTATAACATGAAGCATCGGGAAATATTTACAAAGTAAAATAACACCCAAGGTCCCCTTTCGGCATATTGTTGTATGACCAGATCAACCTGTGGAGCTAATGAACAGAGGTCAGCTCCAGTGGCGGATCCAGGGGGACATGACCCCCCCCCCTGGATCCACCCGAACACCAAAATAAAGCAAAAAAACGCGCAGCTACGCGGCGCAAATCATTCAGTGTTCTTTGCACCAAGGGCACCACCAAGGCGGTGTACCAGGGGCACCATCAAGGCGGTGTACCTGGGGTACCACCACGCCGGTGTACCAAGGGCAACACCGCGCCAGTGAACCAAGGGCACCACCGCGCCGGTGTACCAGGAGCACCACCGCGCCGGTGTATCAGGGGCACCACCGCGCCGGTGTACCAAGGGGACCACCGCGCCGGTGAACCAAGGGCACCACCGCAGCCGGTGTACCAGGGGCACCACCGCGCCGGTGTACCAAGGGCACAGCCGCGCCGGTGTACCAAGGGCACCACTGCGCCGGTATACCAGGGGTACCACCGCGCCGGTGAACCAAGGGCACGGGGCGTGGGGCGGCACAGTAGGCTGACGGAGGGAGGTGGCGCAGTAGAGGGATGACTGGCCAGAAAGGAGGCGGCACAGATGAGTTATTCATGGCTACCTTTTTTAGGTGAATAGGTACCAGTTCTCCAAAGTCTTGCATTTTTCAGGGTGGGCAACTTGTGGTGAGTGTGGGTGTAATTCTGCTGACTGGGTTGGTCCAGGGTCTTTGAATGTCATTGCAATTTTGAAGAAGAAAAAAACAGCTAGTTTATATTTGATGCTTAGAATGCATTCTACAAGTTAATTTTAACTGAGTAAAGGTTTGATAATAATGAAAGCAATATTTCTAACAGACATGTGCATGGATCCTAGGGTAGAATCTATAATCTCACTGGATCCAGTGACAAAACAGTGTTGGATCTATGATCCTGCTGGTGGCTGGATCCCATGACAAAAATGCATGACTGGATCTATGATCTCAGTGGATCCCACACAAAATGGGGGCCTGGATCATAGGATCATATAGATCATAGGATCAAGGGATCATAGGATCCCATAGGATCCCACAACACAAATTCATAACTGCAGCTATGATCCCAATGGATCCCACAACTTCAGCAACATTTGGTAAAACAAAAGTATCAGGTTTAACCCACGCACTGCAGGGGCTTTGCCCCGAACACAAACTGCAGGGGGTTGATTTCCCCCCCCCCCCCCCTGAGATCTCGAAAAGTACGCTACGTAGCCAGAAGCGGAAAACGGCATTTGATAGCTTGATACATGTTCTAAAGAAAGTATTTCAGTATTGTTTTAGGTCAGATCAAAATTGAGGTCACCAGAGGTCATCAAAGGTCAAATTTTCCAGTTTCTTTTCCTTGTTTTAGGACATTGCTCCAGAAATTCCCATATATCTCAGAAACTATGCTAGTTAGAAACAAACGCAAAAAAAAACGCCAGCCAGTGAAATTTGCAATCGGTGTGGTGTCCTCAAATTTGATCTCAGGTCAATATTTGAGGCTCCAGAGGTAAAAAAAGAGAGAAAATGCTGTTTTTTTTTGCTAAATCGTTTTTTTTTCTCGCTATTAACTTTTTACTTAATAAAGGATAACGGAAAACTGTTTACGCCATTGTGTTTATCTTGTAAAGGCGCTTTGAATAATATGCATGGTGACCTTGTCAAGTCAACTTAATAATTTGACCTCAGGTCAAGGTCAAGTGGTGACCCAAGTAGGGCATGTTGCATATGGGAAGACGTGTCTCGACGAGAGAAACACATTGATGTCTGTTTTACTTCTCTGTCTTCATTATGTCGGGAGTTATTGACACAAAAAGTGATGGTGACCTCGCATGACCTCAAATGACCCAATAGGGGTCACTGAACAAAACTTACACTTGGATCATCAAGAATATCATATAGTAACTTGATCCAATTACCGCCAAGGAGAGCCTCTGCCAGACACTTAATGGAATTCATTTTCGCATTTTCCAAATTTGTATAAGTAATTGCGAAGGTTGTGTCATGCCGGCGAAGTGGCGCGAAATTTTGCGGTTTTTGACTGTGGATAGCTGGGTTTTGACTGCTGCAAGGACAGTTTTACGATTTTTGATAAATTGGGAACGCGCGGGGGATACTGGTATTGAATGCCCCCATATTCCTGTGGGGGGAGGGGATTTGCCCCTGATGCCCCCCCCCCCCTGCATCCGCCAGTGGGCTGGCCTTTAGCCGCAAAGAAGTAAATGAAGAAAGAACAGCACTTATTATTAATTATTAATATAGCAGAACGTTGAGATTGGCAATCAAACACCGTCATGTAGCAAAATAAAAAGTATGAATGTAAACAAATGCAATAATGGCGCGGCGCGGCAAAACACGGCAGAAATAACGCAAGCAAAGCAAAGCATAATGCAAAGAAGCGCCACACAACACCAGTAACACCACCTGTGATTGAACTTTCACAAAACTGACGACGAACAGAAAAGGATCTCAGGATATCTTTAAGACATTTCTGAGTTATGTAACAAGCTAAAGCTATTTATTTCGGTTTCTTGTGTTTACGATCATCTACAGCCACCAGGGGCACAACCAGACCTTCAGAAGGGGGGGGGGGGGCAATCTAGTCATGGTGGGCCCCTGGGAAAGAGGCCTCCCCCAAAAATATATATTCCCCTCACGCGCGGATCCAGAATTTCCGTCAGGGGGGGGGGGGGGCGACATACAAAAAGATGCGCTCTACGGGCGCACTTGACGGTCGATACATGGGCGACATCCGGCTCACGGGGGGGGGGGGGGGCGGGGGGGGGGGGGCAAGCTCCACCTAGATCCGAGCCTGCCCCTGGATATGAAAAACTCTACGGATTTCGGCCACTTTATTTTGTGAGGCCCCTTTCAAAAATATCAACTTTTGATTGGCTGGATTGGACAGGGACCCTCAGTATGGGGGCGGCATTTGCTTCTGGGGACGCCTATTGTTCGGTTTAGATAATCTAGCGTATGTTCTGCTCCATGGGGGCGGCATTTGCTAATGGGCAATGTACATTTGTCCAATTTAGAGGGAGCCTGTTTAACCCCGTGGGGGCGGCATTTGCTTATTGTCCGGTAGGGCGCCTGTTCTGCTCCATGGGGGACGGCATTTGCTTCGAGTGGCGCCTATCCTGTTCCTAAGTCGCCATTTACTTCTAGGAGTGCTAATTGTCCGATTCCAGGGAGTGCCTGTCGGTGGCGGGCGCAGAAATTCACCAAGGACCAGGTCATTGCCTTGAGGCCTGAGGGGCGACACCCGATCGACAGGGGCGCCATCATTATTGGCGACAATTTTGCATGGGGGGGGCGCCTCACCTCCCGCAACTGTTCGGAAGGAGGCGCCCCCCCCCCCCCGCGGTCACTAGCCGGAGGGACGCCGTCACTGGCCAGGGGCGCGTCATGGGCAGAGGGGCGGTCACTAGTCGGATGGGCTCCGTCACTCACCGGAGGGGCTCCGTCACTGACCGGAGGGGCGTCGTCACTATTTGGAGGGGCGCCGTCACTGGCCGGAGGGGCGCCGTCACTGACCGGAGGGGGCGCCGTCACTAGCCGGAGGGGCGCCGTTACTGGCCGGAGGGCGTCGTCACGGTCCGGAGAGGGGCAGTCACTAGTCGGAGAGACGCAGTCACTCGCCGGAGGGGGCGCGGTCACTGGCGGGAGAGGCGCCGTCACTGTCCGGAGGGGCGCCGTCACTAGTAGGAGCCCGGAGGGGCGCCGTCACTAGCCGGAGGGGCGCCGTCATTGGACGGAGGGGCGCCATCACTGGTCGGAGGGGCGCCATCGCTGGCCACAGGGGCGCCTTCACTGGCCGGAGGGGCGCCGTCACTGATCTGAGGGGCGCCGTCACTGGCCGGAGGGGCGCAGTCACTGGCCGGAGGGGTGCCGTCACTGACCGGAGGGGGCGCCGTCACTAGCCGGAGGGGCGCCGTCACTGGCCAGAGGGGCGCCGTCACTGGCCAGAGGGGCGCCGTCACTGGTCGGAGGGGCGCCATCACTGGTCGGAGGGGCGCCGTCGCTGGCCAGAGGGGCGCCTTCACTGGCCGGAGGGGCGCAGTCACTAAATGTTAATTTTAGGTCGTGGAAAACGAAATTTTCATATTGGAGCCAGACCGTAAGTGGAGCCAAGCCTCAGGTAACCCCTTTTCCTGGTTACACATCTCGGTATGATGAAAAATATTGAAATGAAGGTAGTTTTTTATATACATTAGCCTCGGATAGTAAATCACAATGACCGGTGGCAGTCAGCGCTCAATAGTACATATAATAATAATAACTGTATACATATGAACCAAACTGTAACAAACAACTAGTAACAATGCAAATGGTTTGAAAGCAGCAAAGGGGAAGAACGACGTTTCCGCGCATAAATGGTCCCTGTGGATCTGGAGGAGCCTGGGGGGAGATGGTCCTGGCCTGGTCCCCACTATTAGCTCTTCGGTCCAGCAAGCTGGGCACCGCTGAAGCAGCTTCCGGGTGCCTGTCTGTGTCTTTGCGTCGCCTTTTTTCGGAACTCGGCAGACTAGCTAAACATGCAATTGTCGCCCGCTTGAAAGTTAATATTTTATGAAGGGCCCCTGGGGCTAGCAATTAGGTACCGCCAAGGAAAGACTGCCAGACACTTAATTAATTCATTTTCCCATTTTCCAAATTTGTATAAGCAATTGTGCATTGTGTCATGCCGCGAAGCGGCGAGAAATTGTGGATAGCTGGATTTTGACTGCTGCAAAGGCCATTTTTACAACTGTACGTCCGACCGTTGGGGGGGGGGGGGGTGGAACATAGTATCAGGACCTTCGGGGGCGGGGGGCATGATGGCCCCTTTGCCCCCCCCCCCCCCAACTGGATCCGCCCCTGAACATGTGTGGTTTCAAATTGATCGTGCCTCAATTTAAAAGCGAACTAACAACATTTTCTATTGCAAAAATCAAATTATGGGAAATTAAAAAAGATGTACTAGCATATGGTGACACTATCTATCTATCTATCTATCTATCTATCTATCTATCTATCTATCTATCTATCTATCTATCTATCTATCTATCTATCTATCTATCTATCTATCTATCTATCTAACTATCTATCTATCTATCTATCTATCTATCTATCTATCTATCTATCTATCTATCTATCTATCTATCTATCTATCTATCTATCTATCTATCTATCTATCTATCTATCTATCTATCTATCTATCTATCTATCTATCTATCTATCTATATATCTCTCTCACTATCTATCTATATCACTATCTCTATCACTATCTCTGGTTTGAATGTTATTTGTTAACAAGTCACAGGGCCAGCAATGAAGTAAGTGCTCCAAGAAGCGTGACAACGTTCCTGATCGGTCAATGAAACAAATCGCATACACTAAATATGTCGCCATCCTTGGTCAAGTTAATTCGCAGAATGCATCACGATTTTCTGAAACGTTTATTGATTGATTATGAATAAACGGTTTAGATAAATGTTTGATGTGTGCATATATATAATATATTAAATACCTGTTTGTTGAAAATTGATGGGATTTTTTGTTAATAAGTCGTGAACACTAAATAGTTCGCCGTCCGGGCCAAGTTAAACTGCCGATTTTAATGCACTTTTTTCAAATGAGAGTTGATTGTTCATAGAAGTTTGGTACATATTCGCAAAAGATAGAGCGATGGAACATTATATGCCTTCATGATAAATAGCAATGTGTATGCGGGCGCTGGTTTCGATATGTTATTAAAATATTGGAATACAAAAATGTAATTACAAAATTGTGATTACAAAATTGTAATTACAAAATTGTTATAACATACGAACCTGGCCTAAACTTTACAGCAATTACGGCCACAGGGACCCACGTCTAGAACACCCGCTCGCATTCGCTCCCTGCGCTGTGACGCTGTGGGGGGGGGGGGGGGGGGGAGAGCTGTCTCCAGTCTCCACCCCCGGACCCCCAGACCATCTCGTAGATAAGTCGTAAATAAGTTTTCCGGTGTATTTGCGCGGCACCGCCCCTTGCAATTGTCAAAAATACGGAGAAAAAAACGAGAAAAAAAACACGAACGAACACTGAAGAAAAAAAAACGTTCCAACGAAGAGAAGAAAAAACGTTCCAACGGATCCACGTACGAACGCTTCCAAATGCGGCCACATCGGCCCCGCCCCTTGCATTGTCAAAATATACGAAGAAAAGTCGTGCCAAAAACACGTACGAAGGCTGCAAAAGAAAACGTTCTAACGAAACCGTTCCAACGGATCCCAAAAATATACTGATATAAAGACGTTCCAACAACACGTATGAACGTTGACAAAAAAAAAAACGTTCTTAACAAAACCATTCTAACGGATCCAATTTTTGTTTTCACAAAGCGCTTGTAACATATTTTATGGTTTATCCTGTCTTTGAAATAGGGATGCGTGAAACGTCACAGAAAATTCGAAGTAGAACATAAACAAGTGTTTCATAAACTGGATAGAATCGGATGAAACTTTAACTTCGCATAGATATAAACAACCGTTTTGTCTGACGAAAGGGAATGTTTTCTTGCCCTGCTGATCATTAAATCATATATTTGTATCTAAAGATCCGCCAGAGTTTCAATCGACCTTGCTTCTACCTGACAATTTACAAGTCTGCTAAATTATGGTCTGTTGAAGTATACGCTTTTGTGTATCAAATATAAACGTTTGGCATATTGCTTGATCCAAACTAGCATGTATTTTCGTGAACGGATACTATTTCCTTTCAAATCCATGTAAGATGAGGCCTTGAAACACAGGCGGCCAGAGCGCCCCTCAGGTGGCCAAAGAGTCCCCCCCCCCCCCCCCCCCCCCCCCCCCCCCAGGCGGACAGAGCGCCCCTCTCAGTCGTCTAGAGCGCCCCCACTCAGGTGGCCAGAGCGATCCCTCTTTCAGGCGGCCAGAGCGCCCTTCTCGGGCGGCCAGAGCGGCCCTCTCAAGCGGCCAGAGCGCCCCCTCCCAGGCAACCAGAGCACCCCCTCTCAGGCGGCCAGAGCACCCCTTCTCCTCCGGCCAGAGCGCCCCCTCTCAGGTGGCCAGAGCGCCCCCTTTCAAGCAGCGAGAGCACCCCTTCTCAGGCGGCCAGAGCGCCTCCTCTCAGGCGGCCCGAGCACCCTTTTTCAGGCGGCCAGAGCGCCCTTTCTCAGGCGGCCAGAGTGCCCCCTCTCAGGCGGCCAGAGCGCCCCCTCCCAGGCGACAGAGTGCCCCCTCTCAGGCCAGCAGCCCCTGCCAAACACAAAGCTCCCCTCGGCCGAGTTGGGGGGGGACTGCCTCCTTCCCCCCCCCCCCCCCCTCTTCCGCCGCCACTGCCAGAGCGCCCCCTCAGGCTGCCAGAGCGGCCCTCATGTGGCAAGAGCCCCCCTCATGCGGCCAGAGCGCCCCCTCCGGAAGCCAGAGCGCCCCCTCAGACGGCCAGAGCGCCCCCTCAGGCGGCCAGAGCGCCCCCTCAGGCGGCCAGAGCGCCTCCTCAGGCGGCCAGAGAGCATCCCCTCAGGCAGCCAGAGCGGCCCTCATGTGGCAAGAGCCCCCCTCATGTGGCAAGAGCCCCCCTCATGCGGCCAGAGCGCCCCCTCCGGAAGCCAGAGCGCCCCCTCAGACGGCCAGAGCGCCCCCTCAGACGGCCAGAGCGCCCCCTCAGACGGCCAGAGCGCCCCCTCAGGCGGCCAGAGCGCCCCTCAGGCGGCCAGAGCGCCTCCTCAGGCGGCCAGAGAGCATCCCCTCAGGCAGCCAGAGCGGCCCTCATGTGGCAAGAGCCCCCCTCATGCGGCCAGAGCGCCCCCTCCGGAAGCCAGAGCGCCCCCTCAGGCGGCCAGAGCGCCTCCTCAGGCGGCCAGAGAGCATCCCCTCAGGCGGCCAGAGCGCCCCCCTCAGGCGGTAAGAGCGCCCCCCCCCCCCCCCCCAAGGCGGCCAGAGTGCCCCTCAGGCTGACAGAGCGCCCCTCAGGCTGCCAGAAGAACGCCCCTCAGGCAGCCAGAGCGCCCCCTCAGGCAGCCAGAGCGCCCCTCAGGCAGCCAGAGCGCCCGCTCAGGCTGCCAGAGCGCCCCTCTCAGGCAGTCAGAGCGCCCCCTCAGGCAGCCAGAGCGCTCCCTCAGGCAGCCAGAGCGCCCCCTCAGGCGGCCAGAGTGCCCCATCAGGCAGCCAGAGCGCCCCCTCAGGCGGACAGAGCGCCCCTCATGCGGCCAGAGCGCCCCCTCAGGCGGCCAGAGCGCCCCCTCAGGCGGCCAGAGCGCCCCCTCAGGCGGCCAGAGCGCCTCCTCAGGCGGCCAGAGCGCCCCCTCAGGTTGCCAGAGCGCCCCCTCAGGTTGCCAGAGCGCCCCCTCAGGTTGCCAGAGCGCCCCCTCAGGTTGCCAGAGCACCCCTCATGCAGCCAGAGCGCCCCCTCATGCGGCCAGAGCGCCCCCTCAGGCGGCCAGAGCGCCCCCTCAGGCGGCCAGAGCGCCCCTCAGGCAGCCAGAGCGCCCCCTCAGGCAGCCAGAGCGCCCCCTCAGGCGGCCAGAGCGCCTCCTCAGGCGGCCAGAGCGCCCCCTCAGGTTGCCAGAGCGCCCCTCATGCAGCCAGAGCGCCCCTCATGCAGCTAGAGCGCCCCCTCAGGCGGCCAGAGCACTCCCTCAGGCGGCCAGAGCGCTCCCTCAGGCAGCCAGAGTGCCCCTTCAGGCGTCCAGAGGCACCCTTGGCTTCCCTTGGCCTTGGCGTTCTCTTGGAATCCGCAACCCATGCCAAACACAAAGCGCCCCTCAGCTGATTTTTTTTTTGTGGGGGGCAACTGCCCCCCTGCCCCCCCCCCCCCCCCTCTTCCGCCGCCCCTGGCGAGGGTTAATTTGGATTGGCGTTCTTTCATGCGAAAAGGTGGCCTCATCTGCTGGTGTCTACCTTATCGCCCAGAGGAGCGTTTCAGCATCTTTTTAACTGGGGTGGCAAAGTGCCGTCACTAGGCCTTGGGGGGGCATTCTTCATGACTGGGGGGTGGCAATTGCCACCCCAGTTACTATGAGGTACAGTTACTATGGGGTATTGGACCGGATCAGATAATTTATACTTTCATACAATTTCAATTTAGTACATAATGTTAGCCTGTATCCTCAATAAAACATTGCTAGATCCATCACAGCAAGCTTCACAATCTATATGTGGTATTATGCAACATAAGGTCCAATAGGATCTGTATACAACAATTATCCTTGTTCATCTATCCAAACATTTCACAGGTGAGTGCAATGTTTGGATATGTACCTAGTCTGTCGAAGTTTAGGTTGGTAGAACCATGCAAGGACATCCTGAGGTCAAAGCTCATGTTCATGGTGTATGCAATTGCATTCTGACAATGATGAACTCTATCTTAACCTCAGCCCTCAAAATTCTGACTCATGAAATCAACATGCTCCACTAAGCTGTAATCCTGAACACATGCTGTCTGATGTCACAGATTTTTTCACACTAGGAGGGGGACACTGCCCATACTCTGAACACTTCCTACCTATGCACATTGTCATGTTACTCATGATGTTACAGGTCAGTATTGTGAGGAGAGAGCTAGAGCATGACAATGTTCTGGTTCTTGTTCAGGGCTAGGAAGGGTTCAGTTCAGTTCAGTTTACCCCACTTGTAAGTAGGAAATACTGACACATAGCATTAGGAATAAGCATGAAGATTTTGGCAATAGTGACTTTGGTGTGAGGGCAGTGCACATAGGCATAGGAACAGGGGGCGGGCAGCCAACCCCCCCAACATTTTGGATATGAACATTACGCCTATGGGCATTGCATGGCAAGAATCCACTTAAGCATGCCTCCGCCCCCCCCCCCCAACTTGACCATAGTTTCTGCGTCCCTGACAGTGCATCCTTCCTTCATTATCTTAATAATTGCAAATAAGCCCAAAAATTGAGGCAGCTCACCTAGTCATCTGAAGAGTGGACTCACACACTATGGTTATCAGCTCAAGCTTGGCCAGAATGTAGGCCATAGGCAGATAGGGAATTGCTCAATGTGATACGGGGAATACAATCTAATTATTTATATTTACGACATTTGTCGCTTCCAAAATAATTGAAAACACAGACAGGAACGCCACAATGTTGACAAAAAATCAAGGTTTGATAATCAAGGTTGTCATAATCCAGTTTGGGATTTCTACCATAGGGCATTTAGCGTGGTAGTTTGTGCTGCCAGATACCCGCTATCCTACCTATGTGGTGAAAACTGTTCAGAATCTATTACAAGCAAACTTACTGTGTAATCTTTCATTCCAGAGATTTGAAGGGGTGGGAGGTGAAGACGTAAAGGGGATGGGAACAGGATGTGAACGGTTGTGTGGAAAAGTACAAAAGATGGATTGTAATTTAAATGTCAAAATATTACTTTTCAACAAGTTCTGCAAGCGAAGTAATGCAAAAGGCTACAACTTTCCAAAAATCATTGGATTTTCAGATAAAAAAATATAATTAGGGATTTGAGGGGTGCCTCACAGTGATGGCAGCCTTTACCCTAAACAAAAGACAATTCATATTTTATCCGCAGCTCTTGGTGCCTACCTAGCTAAAACAACAATCTGACATGTGGGGTAACTTGCTGAATATTTATCAGATTTTCAATTGAAGTTTCAAATCATATCAAATCCTCAACAAATAAGGATTTCAGTTTTGTGTGGTAGGTTTCCATCAGCGTAATACATGAACTTCAAATTAAATGTAAAAAATGCCTTTTCAACAAGTTCTGCAAGCAAAATAATGCACAAAGCATAACTTTCCAAAACATATTGGATTTTCAGATAAAAACATTACAATTAGGAATCTGAGGGGTGCTTGACGCTGACAGCAGCCTTTTCCCTAAACAAAAGACAATTTTCATTTTTATCTGCAGCTTCTGGTGACATTAGACTAGGTACCTACCTACCTATCTAAAACAATAATATAACATGTGGGATAACTATAGGTCAATTTGTATGATGTATCTTATTCTCAACTGAAAAATGTCAAGCAAATCTTGAAGAAATAGGCATTTCCTTTTTGGGTGGTAGGTTGCCATATGTACAAAAGATGGATTTTAATTTAAACATGAAAATAGTGCTTTTCAACAAGTTCCGGAAACAAAGTAATGCAAAAAGCTATAATTTTCAGATGAAAGATGATAATTAGGAATCTGAGGGGTGTCTCACAATTATAGAATCCTTTTTCCAAAATGAAAGAAAATTGTCATCTTTACCCACCTTCAACCCTTGGCGTAAATACATCAGACAACTGATTTACGCCAGACGCTTGCTGCGCTGCAGCACTACCAGGAGGATGTTTTTTAGGGTCTCATAGACAACTGACGTTCGTTTTCTGGGTGTGGTAAGGAACAATTGTTATAACATAATCGAACCTGACAACCTAAAACATTTACAGTAATTACGGGGGTGGGGGTGGAATCTACCCCCTGCCGTATTTTCTCTATAACTCAAAAACCATAATAGAAATCCACATGAAGCTTACAGTACCTTATGCTGCATCAACTACATGTCTTCCTATAAAATGTCACTGAAATTAATTTAGTACTTTGGGAGATGACGCTTTAATGCCACAGCGCAGCGAGCTTCTGGCGTAAATCAGTTGTCTGATGTATATACGCCAACCCTTGGTGCCATTAATAGGCTACCAAACTGAAACTAAAACAAGCTGACATGTGAGGTAACTTGCTGAATTATTAACCAATTTTCAATTGAGAAGTGCCAATCGAATCTCATCTACAAGCAATAGGTGAGCATTTCATTGTTGTGTGGTAGCTTGCCACAAGTACTATACATTTACTGTAAATGAAATTGAAAATATGCCTTTTCAACAAGTTCTGTGAGCAAATTAATGCAAAGGCTATAACTATCCAAAAATCATTGGATTTTCAGATAAAAGATGACAATAGGAATCTGACAAGCGAATCGCACTGATTGTGATAGCAATTTGATTAATTTCTTACCTCTCTTGGGTGCCAGGTGAGGCGAGTTCAGGCTACCTACCTAGTATCTTGTCCAGTACCTACCCATAACCCTACCTACGATTTCAGGACGGGAAGAACCTACTACAATGTTTTTAAATGATAAAAAAAACATAAACATGTCTTTTAAAAAAATAACCACCAATAAAAGGAGTACCTACCCGCGGTGCATGAATCAAGTTCATCCCATCCCCAACGCATTGCATTCAACAACTACAGCGACGGTGCATTCGATTTCGGCGCAGCGTCGAGAAACGCTTTCAAGATAGTGATGGTCAATGCAAATTAAATGGCGTAACTACAAATCAAAATGCATTCCGAAAGTCTATCGTTCGCTTGTATATCTGAAATTGTTAAAACTAGCTTCCTTTTTTAACGATAAAATTATATTTGAAGTTGATCTATGATATATCTCAATCCATAGGTCCAGGGGCGTAGGAACTATGCTCAAGTGGGGGGGGGGGGGGGGGGGGGGGCGCAGGAGGCATTCTGAAGTCGATTCTTTCCATGCAACGCACATAGGCGTAATGTTAAAATCCAAAATGTTGGGGGGGGGGGGGGGGCGCCCCCCACCCCCCTATTCCTACGCTTATGCATAGGTCAAACACTTATGGCGCAAACCATTGGTACTTACCTACTCGGTACTTGCTCGGTACTTTGGGTTTGTCCATCTCTAGGGCCACCAGACAATAGTAACACGCGTCGGACTTTTGCTGTGCTAACACACCAGTTAACACACTCACACAAAAAATCTGGTAAAACATCCAAAACGAGTGCCGCCTAAAAACAGCGTCACGTGACCTTTGACGTCATCAGGAACATGTTCTGATTGGTTAAAAAACCGAGTGCCGACCTTCGGCACTCGCTAGTGACATCCGGCACTCGGTAGTCCGTTGTGTTTTCATACGATGCACTCGGTATGCACGAACTGCACACGCACACACACACACACACACACACACACACACACACACACACACACACACACACACACACACACACACAACACACACACACACACACACACACACACACACACACACACACACACACACACACACACACACACACGCGCGCGCGCCCGCACACGCACACGCACATGCACATGCACACGCACACGCACACGCACACGCACACGCACACGGATGCCGACCGAGCACAAGCCGGCACACAGCCAACGGCGGCGATCCCAGCGGCGGCGATCCCAGCGGCGGCGATCCCAGCGGCGGCGATCCCAGCGGCGGCGATCCCAGCGGCGGCGATCCCAGCGGCGGCGATCCCAGCGGCGGCGATCCCAGCGGCGGCGATCCCAGCGGCGGCGATCCCAGCGGCGGCGATCCCAGCGGCGGCGATCCCAGCGGCGGCGATCCCAGCGGCGGCGATCCCAGCGGCGGCGATCCCAGCGGCGGCGATCCCAGCGGCGGCGATCCCAGCGGCGGCGATCCCAGCGGCGGCGATCCCAGCGGCGGCGATCCCAGCGGCGGCGATCCCAGCGGCGGCGATCCCAGCGGCGGCGATCCCAGCGGCGGCGATCCCAGCGGCGGCGATCCCAGCGGCGGCGATCCCAGCGGCGGCGATCCCAGCGGCGGCGATCCCAGCGGCGGCGATCCCAGCGGCGGCGATCCCAGCGGCGGCGATCCCAGCGGCGGCGATCCCAGCGGCGGCGATCCCAGCGGCGGCGATCCCAGCGGCGGCGATCCCAGCGGCGGCGATCCCAGCGGCGGCGATCCCAGCGGCGGCGATCCCAGCGGCGGCGATCCCAGCGGCGGCGATCCCAGCGGCGGCGATCCCAGCGGCGGCGATCCCAGCGGCGGCGATCCCAGCGGCGGCGATCCCAGCGGCGGCGATCCCAGCGGCGGCGATCCCAGCGGCGGCGATCCCAGCGGCGGCGTTCTGTCTCTGCGATCCCAGAGACAGAACAAGAAATAGCCGGGATATCAGCCGCCTGAGAGTGCAACTCGCTTTTTTAACTCATAGCACTTTTGGAAAAGACAACAGAGATAATAGTTAAGTTCGTGTAGCTTCTAAATTATGATTATCTTCAAAGCAATTTTGAGAAAGTGTGGACATGTTGACAGAGCAGAACGAAGAAGAGACAATTTGTTTTATAGTTTAAAAAACAAAAGCCACGATGGCGGCGCTCAACTCACCCGGATGACCTCTGGACAGGCGTAGTGAGGGCTGCCGCAGCTCGTCTCCAGCGTGTGACCGTCTGGCTGCAGCGAGGCCATGCCGAAGTCCGCCACGCGGATGTTGTTCTTCTCGTCCAGCAGCAGGTTCTCAGGCTTCAGATCACGGTGGCTGGAACCACAAAATAATAAGTCAGGGAAACTATACGGCGTGCAGCCGCAGGCTATACGAGTTACGACAAATAAGGAAAAACTATTAACATGTTGTCATTTTTCAATAAGGTGATCTAAAGATAAATCAAGCATTATGCAGCGACCATACGTCAGTGGCGGATCCAGGCGGAAAAACGAAAAACGGTGGCGAGAAGCGTCTCCGTTTTTCTTTGCCACCTAATACCTCATCTTTAGTCCCAACTTTTGCATCTTTGAGAGAATCCCTCTTATGCAATTTTGTTCTGGCGGATTTGAGCCTTTCTCGTCTTTGGGTACCTTTTACTCTATCAAATTTCCCTTGCTTAACAAAGTGAATGGTTTCAACACAAATGCTGACCCAAAAGCCCCTTGTCCCAGTAAAAGGCATGGGTGGAGTTTCCTATTCAAATGGTGGGATCACTGCCCCACCAACTTTGTGTTTTATTTCACCAACTTTTGTCAGATTTGAAGGTTTTCTGACGTTAAATGGTCATTTTCACCTTAAAGCCATAGAAAACAACCATACATACTAGTTTTCAAAGTTTAGAGAAACACAGTTCAACACTTTTCAATTTAGCCCCACCATTTTACGACCGCATTTTTAGAGCATCGTCTCCGGCGATGAACTGAATTTCGGATTTAGGGCCACACAAAATTTGTATGAGGAGGGAAAGGATTTTTGTGTCAGTCTCTCCCCTCAGTGCCTCTGTGGCCCTCTTCAATTTATTTAATCAGTGATCAGTAGCATATTCAGAGGGAGATATGGGGCCATGGCGCGTATTTCAGTTTCCCGCTACTAAATTGCCACAGGCTAGTACTTAGGAAGATGCATCAGTAAAAATATAGATATTGCTTTGAAATTCGGTTTGGGCATCGTCCATACTTGGTTCTCAGATATATCTTCCGGTTTTTAATATACCTGACAATTTTGATTTTGTTGGAAATGTTTCCCCCAAAATAATTGTTGTCATCAAAAAATCATTTTTTTTTTAAATATTCCAAAACCGGAAGCTATATTGGAGAACCAAGTATGAACGAAGCCCAAACAGAATTTCAAAGCAATATCTATATTTTTGACTGACTTAGTCTCCCTAAGTACTAGCCTGTGGCAATTTAGTAGCGGGAAACTAAAATACGCGTCCAGGGCCTTCATTGAGCCTCGATCGAAAGGACCCATCAAAGTGACTCCCAGAAGACCCGCTTAGGCCTCCAGATGGCTCACTGGCGTCCCCAGAGGGTCCAATATTGTTTGAAAGGCGTCAATTTTATATCTTACATGCCTGTTCCGCATTTGAAGTGCACTAAGGTTAACCCAGAGGTTACTGGGGTATTTCTCATAACACGACTTACACTCATAACGCGTTTTGCACGGGTGTCATGACTCCCCTTTGGCTCTCAAAGTTGGGGCAATATTGTCTTTTGGCCCCCGTTTTTCCAGTACCAACCAGAACCTGTTTTTGTATTTTAACACGCGCACTGGAGGGCCTCTGAAAATTACACTCACGGCGGATTCCGCTCCCCCCCCCCCCAGATTTCGGCTCCCATAAGAGCCACAATAACGCAATTTGTAGGGTAGAGAGGTACAGTGTGAGGATCTCTGTTTTGTGAAAATTTAATGACCCTAGGTCAATATCTTCAAGGTCAAATGAAGTCAAATATGCTAAATTGTGTTTGTTATGCACTCCTTGGCTTGACATTGTTGGCTCCTTGGCACGCAGTGATTGCATGCATAATGTATATAGCCCCAAAATGGGTTTAATGATTCGTTGGAAAGTCTAATGATACAATAGGTATGCTAGAAGTTGCATTTGACCGCAGGTCATTTACATATCAACATTTCGCTGCGGTCATTTTGGACATTTTTCAGTTTTTTTTACTTTGATAACTCAAAAAGGTTTTGGTCGATTTTTATTTGTATTACTTTAACCCGCCATTGACTAGGGGAGGGGGCGTTTAACGCCCCCTGATGAATTTTCGTAATAGCTCATCAAGATGAAACTTTGGGTACTTTCTTATAAATCAAGTTTACGTCTTCTGTAAAAAAAGAAGCAATTTCGTCGAAAAATTTCGAGTTATATCGAATTTAGTGACGTCACTACACACGAGTTTTACCCCAACATCAGATAAACCAAGATAAATGATCTGTAAATACTTATTCAGCTGTGGCAACCAGAAGAGTGTGATTGTCTTAAGCTATGGCCACTGGGTGGTGCCAACACAAAAGAAAATCATACAAATGTTTCTGTGGAAATTGTGTGCACAGATTGGGCACTTTTGCAGTGCTGGCAGGGCCTCGGTTACCCCTATTTGTAACAGGCTCCTGGCTACCCCTATTTGTAACTGGGGGGGGGGGCGGATCCCCCCCCCCCCCTCCCCCGGAGATATCGAGATCTACCCGTCCGATTTTAAAAAATGAAACGGTGTTTGGTTCCCCTCAACACGATCTACATTTCTAAATAATAAACATATCCAAATTTTTGATAGGGGGCAACAGAAGGGCAAAAACTACAAATTTTAGTGGTATTTTTGATCCAAGATAGCTTTCATGTTTATCGACCGATTTTAACACAACTAATACGAATCGATAGAGATTTAATTGTAAATTGATATATGACGGTGGCGTTTGAAAATTCAAAATTATAGGTGTGTGCAGGTCACTAAATATGGGGGTGAAGTAAATGCGTAATAAAACAATTTTTTGATGTTGTTTTTTTGATAAATGAAATGGTATGTGATTGTGACATTAGACAAAACAGTTACAAATCATATTTTTTGCCATAGGCGGTACCAGGTTAGTGAAAAAAGGGGGTCAAATTGGGGAAAAAAATATTAACCGCAGACAAGTTGCTATACAGCACTATAAATATGTTACTGATCGTAGATAGTTCCTTTTTACATGTTCTACTTCATCATAGGCGTATCCAGGATCCAAACTGGGGCGGCGCAAGACCTTTTGATAAGTATATTATCCGTTATTATGATACTAACTAGTCAACAGTGACTATTTCACTTACAACTTCAATTAGCATTGCTTACCCCCATTTTACCCTACCTGGACTCGCCTATTATCTTATAATCGTTCGTAGAGTAGCCTATGGTGCGTGTTTCATCCGAAAACTGCAGTATGTTATGTCATTGTACGCCATGCCTCTTAGTTTCCTTGCAATAATATGACCCCCTTTCTTCCATTCCTGAGCGCGCCTCTGCAAAAAAAAGACTTTATTCCCTTTTCTGGCCTCATATGTGTATATATCATTATAAGCTAACTGTCTATTGCGCCGTTATCGCTGGCATATCGTCATCTCCATGCCAGTCACTCCCCTTTTCATGTGCCTGAACACGCCCCTGAAACTCTATACGTAATAAATTATGCAAATAATGGAAGCAGAAGCTATCTTTTACATCTTGATAGCTATAAATGCCCCTTACATTGCTCTATTTGCTTCCCGCCAAGCATTGTATACTTCCTGGAAACCCGCCCCCCCCCCCTTTTCAAGCCCCTGTAACCGCCTCTGCCATGCAATTTGTATGATATTTCATTAACATCCACTAATTTTCACTTGTTGCAATCACCGTAAACCAATGTAACTCCTTCATACTTGAGGCAGTTAGGAAGAAACCTTGAAGATCGCATTTCCGTATTATCGCCAAATATCGCCTCCGAACCCACCAAAAACTGTTCCCTGGAACCGCCTCTGTTCAAGTTAAGAATTCAAAATTTTGATTCCAAATGCGGTATTCAATTCTAGGAAAAGTCCAAAAATTTCATGGGCCTGCTCCCACCCGTTCTGGAGATATCTGCGAAAAATATGAGGGGGGGCGGAATCCGCCCCCCCCCCCCTGTTACAAATAGGGTTAAGTGGTTTTGACTGGGGGGGAAGCTCGAAAAATGGTATTAATGCGTAATCCCAACTGCCTCGACCTGCCCCTGCCGGTAACTGTTGATAGAAGACGAAAAAATATTATAAATCTGGTAACATTCGTTTAAGCTGACCTACTGGTCAACTTGAAAGAAATAACTATACTCATTGCGAACCTTATATCACACACAAAATCCAGTGACGCTATTCTTCGTCTCTCAGAGAGCATATTTAAGCCCAGGCTACACTATGCGTGATTTCCTGAAAATCACGTGCGTGTTATCCGTGTTGTCGGGATTTGCGTGACAGAGCAAGTTCAGCTGATAGTAAATGCATTGGGTGAGCTACACTGGCACATCACGCAGATCCCGGATGAAACGTCAAGGAAATTCCGCAGACACGTCACGAACGGAACAATGCAAAGTTAAAAATTATAAACTTGTCGTGTTTTCCGAGATTGCGTGTTGCAGGGTTGTTTATAATTTTGCTTGATTTCGCGTATACTAGTTTACTAGTTTTCGCGTATACTATACTAAGTTTAGGTCTATACTAGACCTAAACTTGAATAATTTGTGCTGAGTATCGTGTCGGAAGATGAATGAAGAGGCGTTTGAGAAAATTGTGAGTGTTGAAACTTGTGTTGAAGTTGGTAGATACCTATGTATGCAGTGGTTTATCGATTAAAACAAAAATCAGTGGTTTATCCATTTTCCTTGCGTGATTTGCTTGACCGGCAGATCCCGGACGTCAAGGAAGTTCTGCAGACACGGAGAACACGCACGTGATTTCCTTGACAATCACGCACAGTGTGTCCAGGGCTTTATACTTTACCTCACGGTCATAGAATACTAGGTAAAGCGGAAACAGCGCTTCAACACAGGGCCAATGGGAGGCAGTTTGTCAGCTGGCTAGTTTTAAATTAAATATTCTACTTAACGGTAAAGTTTCATACTTTGTCATAAATCCTTATTTTAAACTTCAATTACCAAAAACACATCATCGATATGTGTTAGAAATTGCAGAAAAATAAGTTTCGCTAAGATGGCAATGCTGGGGATAGGCCTTACGCAGCTAAGGTGGCAATGCTGAAGGAATAGGCCTTACGCAGCTAAGGTGGCAATGCTGAAGGAATAGGCCTTACGCAGCTAAGGTGGCAATGCTGAAGGAATGGAAGCTTTTTGGCGTATAACTCAGCGCACGACAGACAAGTAGTCACCGCCATTACTTGCTGTTAGTGTTGTTTACAATTCTGATTCAAGGATAGACTTTTGCCGGTATGTCGTCACAACTAATTTTGGTGATACAAGATTCTTGTGACGTCACATATAAAAATATGAATATTTTGCGAACGCCAATTGTTTTTTCCTCGCAAAAACGAATGCCAGAACTATAATTAGGACACTCGTTTTATCATTCCACGTATTTTTCCAAAGGTGAAATATTCCCTCTAACTACGAATAAGATCAACAAAAAATATCGCAACATCATTACACGCCACACATTACATTTAGTAGCCGCGGATCCGCCGATTTTATCCAATTCCCCAGTGTATCCAGTTGCCGCAGTTGCCCCTCCCCTTAACCCCCCCGAATCATCAGCTGACGTACCATTTTCAAGATGGCGTCGATCGGCGCGCGCCTGCTTTACCTATGCCTTTTGCTCCCACTGGAGGGGCAAAATTTGGGCATTGGAGGGGCAATTTGTGACCACCGCGGGGGAAATTGCCCCTCCAGTTGGCCAATGCCCTGAGTGCTGGTGCTAATTTTGTGCTGGGGCAGTAGTTGCATACCATGTCTGGATTAATGGTGCTGTGCCAGTTGCCAACCCCAAAAGAAATTACCAATTGTTACTCCTCGTAACCAGCTTTAGATGTTCGAATGTGTGCAGTGTGCACTTACAATTGCCGCAATATTGAACTTCTATTAACCCGCGCTCCAGTGGGCCTCTGAGCCACCTTCCCCCTGGTTGGGGGGGGGGGGGGGGGGGGCGGGGGGCGGGGGGATGACTCCCACTAACTTAACAACTACTAAAGTAAACTAAAGTGTAAAGATTAATTGCTGCCATATCAAGGATTCAAGAGACAAACTTAATTGCGTCGCACTCATTGCGTCGCACATGTGCGACCATCTTGGCGCATGTGCGACGCAATTAGTTTGATTGGACTACGGTGTGTGGAGTGTGGACAATTACAATTTACATAGCCTTGAAGATTCAAGAATGCTAGTTGTTGCTTGGTTTCGTGGCTGCTGTGTGCTGCTGAACGTTGATGTAGCTGGTGAGTGGTGATTACTGAGCGTTCTATATCTGCTATTCCAATTTGCAATGAAAGGCTGTGCTGCTCTAGAGCAATCGGTTACGCTGGTTGGCAGATATGAGATGTGGAGAGTGGGGTCTGCAGTCTGCACTCTGCAGTGGGGATATTACATTAATTGAGGTAATTATGTTTATGCCATGGAAAGCAATGAGAACATGCCAAATAAGACATAGATACATGCAGGGGCGTAGGAACGTTCAAGTTGGGGGGAGGGGGGGCAGGAGGCATTCTGAAGTCGATTCTTTCCATGCAACGCCCATAGGCGTAATGTTAAAATCCAAAATGTTGGGGGGGGGGGGGGGCTGCCCCCCTCCCCCTGTTCCTACGTCTATGGATACATGACTGTAGGTAGGCTAACATATATATATATATATATATATATATATATATATATATATATATATATATATATATATATATATATATATATATATATATATATATATATACATACATACATACATACATACATACATACATACATACATACATACATACATACATACATACATACATACATACATACATACATACATACATACATACATACATACATACATACATACATACATACATACATACATACATACATACATACATACATACATACATACATACATACATACATACATACATACATACATACATACATACATACATACATACATACATACATACATACATACATACATACATACATACATACATACATACATACATACATACATACATACATACATACATACATACATACATACATACATACATACATACATACATACATACATACATACATACATACATACATACATACATACATACATACATACATACATACATACATACATACATACATACATACATACATACATACATACATACATACATACATACATACATACATACATACATACATACATACATACATACATACATACATACATACATACATACATACATACATACATACATACATACATACATACATACATACATACATACATACATACATACATACATACATACATACATACATACATACATACATACATACATACATACATACATACATACATACATACATACATACATACATACATACATACATACATACATACATACATACATACATACATACATACATACATACATACATACATACATACATACATACATACATACATACATACATACATACATACATACATACATACATACATACATACATACATACATACATACATACATACATACATACATACATACATACATACATACATACATACATACATACATACATACATACATACATACATACATACATACATACATACATACAGACAGACAGACAGACAGACAGACAGACAGACAGACAGACAGACAGACAGACAGACAGACAGACAGACAGACAGACAGACAGACAGACAGACAGACAGACAGACAGACAGACAGACAGACAGACAGACAGACAGACAGACAGACAGACAGACAGACAGACAGACAGACAGACAGACAGACAGACAGACAGACAGACAGACAGACAGACAGACAGACAGACAGACAGACAGACAGACAGACAGACAGACAGACAGACAGACAGACAGACAGACAGACAGACAGACAGACAGACAGACAGACAGACAGACAGACAGACAGACAGACAGACAGACAGACAGACAGACAGACAGACAGACAGACAGACAGACAGACAGACAGACAGACAGACAGACAGACAGACAGACAGACAGACAGACAGACAGACAGACAGACAGACAGACAGACAGACAGACAGACAGACAGACAGACAGACAGACAGACAGACAGACAGACAGACAGACAGACAGACAGACAGACAGACAGACAGACAGACAGACAGACAGACAGACAGACAGACAGACAGACAGACAGACAGACAGACAGACAGACAGACAGACAGACAGACAGACAGACAGACAGACAGACAGACAGACAGACAGACAGACAGACAGACAGACAGACAGACAGACAGACAGACAGACAGACAGACAGACAGACAGACAGACAGACAGACAGACAGACAGACAGACAGACAGACAGACAGACAGACAGACAGACAGACAGACAGACAGACAGACAGACAGACAGACAGACAGACAGACAGACAGACAGACAGACAGACAGACAGACAGACAGACAGACAGACAGACAGACAGACAGACAGACAGACAGACAGACAGACAGACAGACAGACAGACAGACAGACAGACAGACAGACAGACAGACAGACAGACAGACAGACAGACAGACAGACAGACAGACAGACAGACAGACAGACAGACAGACAGACAGACAGACAGACAGACAGACAGACAGACAGACAGACAGACAGACAGACAGACAGACAGACAGACAGACAGACAGACAGACAGACAGACAGACAGACAGACAGACAGACAGACAGACAGACAGACAGACAGACAGACAGACAGACAGACAGACAGACAGACAGACAGACAGACAGACAGACAGACAGACAGACAGACAGACAGACAGACAGACAGACAGACAGACAGACAGACAGACAGACAGACAGACAGACAGACAGACAGACAGACAGACAGACAGACAGACAGACAGACAGACAGACAGACAGACAGACAGACAGACAGACAGACAGACAGACAGACAGACAGACAGACAGACAGACAGACAGACAGACAGACAGACAGACAGACAGACAGACAGACAGACAGACAGACAGACAGACAGACAGACAGACAGACAGACAGACAGACAGACAGACAGACAGACAGACAGACAGACAGACAGACAGACAGACAGACAGACAGACAGACAGACAGACAGACAGACAGACAGACAGACAGACAGACAGACAGACAGACAGACAGACAGACAGACAGACAGACAGACAGACAGACAGACAGACAGACAGACAGACAGACAGACAGACAGACAGACAGACAGACAGACAGACAGACAGACAGACAGACAGACAGACAGACAGACAGACAGACAGACAGACAGACAGACAGACAGACAGACAGACAGACAGACAGACAGACAGACAGACAGACAGACAGACAGACAGACAGACAGACAGACAGACAGACAGACAGACAGACAGACAGACAGACAGACAGACAGACAGACAGACAGACAGACAGACAGACAGACAGACAGACAGACAGACAGACAGACAGACAGACAGACAGACAGACAGACAGACAGACAGACAGACAGACAGACAGACAGACAGACAGACAGACAGACAGACAGACAGACAGACAGACAGACAGACAGACAGACAGACAGACAGACAGACAGACAGACAGACAGACAGACAGACAGACAGACAGACAGACAGACAGACAGACAGACAGACAGACAGACAGACAGACAGACAGACAGACAGACAGACAGACAGACAGACAGACAGACAGACAGACAGACAGACAGACAGACAGACAGACAGACAGACAGACAGACAGACAGACAGACAGACAGACAGACAGACAGACAGACAGACAGACAGACAGACAGACAGACAGACAGACAGACAGACAGACAGACAGACAGACAGACAGACAGACAGACAGACAGACAGACAGACAGACAGACAGACAGACAGACAGACAGACAGACAGACAGACAGACAGACAGACAGACAGACAGACAGACAGACAGACAGACAGACAGACAGACAGACAGGACAGACAGACAGACAGACAGACAGACAG